>JAJPUD010001047.1:53883-96414 GCA_023553655.1 Myrmecobius fasciatus | reverse complement strand
TAGATAGATAGATAGATAGATAGATAGATAGATAGATAGATAGATAGGTAGGTAGGTAGATAGGTAGGTAGGTAGGTAGATAGGTAGGTAGATAGGTAGGTAGGTAGGTAGGTAGGTAGGTAGGTAGGTAGGTAGGTAGGTAGAAAACTAGATAACTAGATAATTACATAGATAGATATATAGATAGATAGAAGATGTAGGTATCTATATAGATATGTAAATATATAAATTGAATGGAACATCCTGGACCTTTCTTTTCTTACCAAATAATTTTTAAATCCTTACAATATGTATGATATTAAAATTAAGGTAAAGTTGCAAATAAAAAAATCTTACATACTACTTGTATTATGCAAATTGTTCCAAAAGTTTTAGTGAAGTTTTAAGTAATTAAGCTGTAGCTTAAAACATCATTAAGTCTTTTAAGACAACCTGTGTTTTGGAAAAGTTTTTTTTTTTTGTTTGGTTTTTGCTTAGGCAATTGGGGTTAAGTGACTTGCAGAGGGTCACACAGCTAGGCAATGTTAAGTGTCTGAGATCACATTTGAACTCAGGTCCTCCTGACTTCAGGGCTGGTGCTCTATCCACTGCGCCACCTAGCTGTCCTATTTTGGAAAAGTTTAAACAAGTACATGAATAGATGTTTTCATATTGCAAGTGAAGTTTGTAATTCAAAGTTAAAATTGTCTTTTAAAAGTTATTTAGGCAAAGTATAATAATATGTAATTATTATTTGAAATTTGCTTTGAGGTTTTCTACCCTACAGACTTTAAAATTTGATGACAAAGTAGAGTAGTTCTTGTAATAATATGACATTTGTTGGAACAATTGATGTTTCCTATTTGAAAGTTATCTTTCTGGCAAGAATAGCAAGATGGGCTTGGGGATGCCTCCATTTTCTTCCCTACTCTTGCTCTGCTCTCTCTTTTTCTCTTTCTACTTCTCTGAATGAACATGGGGAGACCAGCATGTTTGCTGTTCTGTTGATTGTTTAGCCTAATTTAGGCCTCCAATACAAGAATGCCAAACACTTAGATAGCAGCTGTTCCTTTAAATATATTAAGCAATTTGCTTTAGGTAATGTAGCCTATAAAATTTTAATTTTGGATTAAATAAACCATATCTTTCAGCATGCCAATAGCACCTTGACATTCAAAAGATGAAATATGGGCACATTTAGTGAATTTCTTCTCAGGATGCTCCAGTGGAGAAGGGTCAATAGTTTCTTAATGGAAGCAGTCAATGGCAATTTCTCTTAGTAAGCTCAAAGAAATTAGTACTGAACAACAGACGCTGGTGGCTGGAGTTTCCTACAATTGTGTGGTAAGATTGTTATATGTTTTAGAAAATAGCTTTAGAAGGCAATAGATTGACTAGTTAATTGATAGAAAACAGTTTAATGATACTGGCACTAGTGGTGGGTATTCTGTAATCTACAAACCAGATCATTTAGCAGGCAACTTATATTAAGAAACTGAAAACAAAGAGTTCAAATGTAAATAGGTATAGGTTAAGATTATTGCTTTTTAATTTTATGATGTGGAGAAGAATATATGTTTTCCAGAGTTGGGATATAAATTAACAATACATACCACCTTTTGCTTCACAAGTGCTACACAAGTGTGTACAACTCTGATCATAAAATCTCAACTATCAAACTAAACCATTTATGTAAACTTCATAATTTCTATCTCCTGTGAAATGTCATTGAACTAAAACTTCATGGTTCCATGAAGAATAGAGACCCCAAAAGAGCAATCAGAACACCTAGATTCCCACCCTGGCTTTAACAAAATAAACTGCTATATGACCTTGTACTTAACCATAACATTTCAAATTTTTTAGTTCCTCATTTGTAAAATGAATTGGATTAGAAGATTCCTAACATTCCTTCTAATTTACCTGTCAATCATGTTAGGCCCCAATTCCAGTGGTGGTTTAAAATTACTTTACTAAATTACTAATCATTAATAATTAAAAATCTTATAGGTACTTATCAAGGGCTGTAATTATATTATGAGAAAAAAATCAAAGTATTTTACTTTTCTAGCATTTTGCAAAGGGAAAGCTGGGTAACTTTTGTTTATTGAAAAGATGAGGCAGTGGGGCAGTAGAGTTTTGGGCTCAAAGTTAGAAAGACTCAAGTTCAAATCTTGCTTTAGACACTAAATGTTTGATCCTAAAGATATTATTTAACCTCTCCCTAACTCAGTTTCCCCATATATAAAATCCTATCCTCCTAGGATTCTTGTGAGAAGCAACTCAGATAATATTTGAAAGTTGTTTGCAAGTGTTTTTTGTTGTTTAGTCATTTCACTTTTTTCCAACTCTTTGTGATCCCATTTGGAATTTTCTTGTCAAAATATTTGACTGGTTTACCATTTCTTTCTCTGGCTCATGTGGAAACTGAGGCAAACAAGGTAGAGTGACTTGCTCAGGATAACACAATAATGCCTGTGGCTAGATTTGAACTCAGGAAGATGAATTTTCATGACTATAAGTCTAGCAATCTAACCACTTTGCCACCTAGCTGCCCCTTGCAAATCTAAAAAGGCTGAATAAATGTTAGTTATTATTATTGTGGGCATTAAGGCAAATACTGTATGATAGCACAGAATACCTATGAGCAGTCTTACAGAAAACAGACAGCCTTTTGATCCACATTTGCTGGTGCTTGCTGCTCCCAGTTAAAAGGAGGAAATCGGTAATAAATATTGACCAAAGAAAGGTTATCTCTTTACCCTATAGCATTTTAATAAATAAAAAGTGAAAAGAAAATCAATGTACACCCATTTTCTAATGCCAAGTCTTGTTTATTTCAGTGTCTAATTACCATTTGACTTGCAGTCTAGTTCCAATAAGCCAGCACAAGAGCCTGCAGCTCTTTTTTGTGCTGCCATTCCCTCAGATCTCTCAAACTGAGTTGTGTGCGATAGAAAAGATCCTGCAAAAGCAACAGTTAAATACTACAGAAGCTTTTCTTTTGCAAATGATTTTTGTCTCTGTAAATTTCTTTATTTCATAAATATATGAAAATATTTGAAAATAGTAAAGTACTAGACAGATGTAAGTAACTTTTATTGCAAATATTATTGTTATGAGTATTTTAAATAGGTGCCCAACACCCTAAAAGTCTGAAAGTACTCCTGGCTTTCCATATTTGCGTAACATTCATAACTTCCTTATCTCTGAATGAAGTAGTCAATTTGTGTTTAATAGAAAGCCAACCTCAGGGTCAGGATCATTTGGGTTCAAGTCATAAATTTGACATATATTGGCTGGCACTTAACCTCGCATTGTCCCCTCAAGCACCTCTCTACACCTATAAATTTAAAAAAATGCATTGGTGGAAAGGGTTTTCTCACCGGGAGATAATTTATGCAAAGCACTATATAAATGTAAGTTACTATTTTCTATTATTTCTATTTTTATTTCTGTGCATATGTGTAATTTCTATTATTATTATTAGATTTCATTGGTTTAGGTTTAGGGATTCTTCAGTTAGGAAACTTACCAATTCAGTTACCCACCTGCTTAAGCAACTTATCCTCTTAAGGAATAGCCTGAGGCTACTGAGAGGTTAAGTGATTTGGTCTGGAGCAAGCAGCCAGTATACTTGAGGAATAGAAGGGTAGCCCACAGGCCTCACTCTAAAACTGGCAGGGTTTTTAAATGGACTACATCACGCTTTCTTCCACTGATTTTTCCTGTTCCTCAGTTATTTGGCCTGTGACTAATATAGGTCCTGCTCCAATGTCAGCAACTTCTTAGTTCAGGTTTGAAACTCAGGCAGAATAAGACACTTGTGAATCATTGAACAAAGGAATTTTTCTTTGTCCAAACATAGCAAGAATGAACTGCAAGTAATCAGTGGCACATCTCCTTCCCCCTTTTTTGTTGTTATTATCAGGGGCAACTCATGTGGTCCCAGGCACCTTTTCTGCACCTAGTACAGAGAAGCTGGAGCCAATCAACTTGCTTGGGAGAAGAAAAGAAATCAGAGAAGTCAGAGAAAACACAGATGCTATCACAGAATAGATGCCCCAAACCTATGCTTCTATTACCATTTTGCTGATGAAATTACATCTCAACAACAACAAAAAAGGCTTATATCCCATGACCTTTTCTTCTGTATTTCAATTGTGTTTATTATTCTTTCTCTTTTTCATACACCATCAAAGGTCAAAGTCTTTATTTGTAGCACTTTTTCTATATATGAAATAATTTCTTTTCTTTTCTTTCTCATCTCCTTCCCCTTATGGAATAGACCGACTATGGGTTAAAAAATCTTGCAAGTCATTTAATCTTTGTCTGCCTCACTTATAGACATAATTTTTTTAAAATGCTATGTAAATGTTATCATTATTAATAGATCAAAACCAATTATTAACTAGTATTAGATTGCATTTTCTTTCCACCATTCACAGATTTTAAAAATCTATTTACTTGTTTCCTAAAAACCATAATAAAGGGATATTACTGATTTAGGGTTAGATCTCAAAATTCATATAAATATGAACAACATAACATTGATCTAGCTCACTTTATAGTGTGTCAATTATTATATAATTGTATGTAGGATTACAAAGTTAATACCATTTGTATTACTTCTTGAATGGCTGATTTAAAAAATACCCAATTACTTAATGATTATTAGACTTTCTTTAAAATGTCTAATTTGAAGGTGTTTCAGAGAAGTATTAAGAATAGATGAGGCCAAGCGCTAAACATCATATTCATTTGTAGCCTACTAGAAGTTTTATTTTTATGGTTCTATTTTGAAGATGGTATTAGGATGAAATGAAAATTTTTAAATATGAATTCTAAATCTTTTGAAGTAAACTTTTGAAATGTCTTTCAACTTTTTTATACAATCAGAATTATTCCCAGTATGCCACCCCCTCATTCCAGAGTGCAATAAAAGAAATCAGCAAACTTTATAAATACATTGAAAAATTCTGAAAACATGCACAATGTGCCACACTTTTGGATCGTCCAATTCTACAAAAGTATCTCTTCCTACAGCTCTTCTTTGGAGCCATGATTATTCCCTATAATTTAGCAACATTCATTTTTGATTTGTTTAAAGCTGTTATTTCCATTTAATTTATTGCATTCATCAAACTTTTCATTTCTTGCAACATAGTACTATTCTATTACATTCATATACCTTAATTTGTCTAGACATTCTATGAGGAAGACTCTTTCCAATTCTTTGCTATTATAAAAAGTGTTATTGTAAATACTTGGGTATATATGAGGACTTTTCTTCTAATAAATTACCTCCTTGGCGTATAAGTCTAGTACTGAAACTTTTGTCTCAAAAGATATAGATATTTTGGTCACTTTATTTGCCTAGTTCCAAATTGCTTCCAAAAATGATACTGATTCACATCCAACAAAAATGAAATAGTGTGTCTATCTTTTCATAGCCCCTTACCATTGACTATTTTGATCCTTCGTCAGCTTTGCCAACTTATATTATATGAGGTGAAATCTAAGAATTGTTTTGAACTTCTCATGAGTAATTTGAGACATTCTTTCAAAGGATTGCTAATAGTTTTCAATTCTTATTTTGATAACTATTTGTTCATAACTTTTGTCCTCTTAGCTTTTGAAAAGACATATAGACACATACATATATGTGTATATCCAAATATATAATGTGCAATATAAATATATGAACATATTTATATAAGTATTTACTCATTTTTATGTAATACTTTTACCAGAGAAATTTGATACAAAGAGTATTTCCCATTCAACCATTTCCCTTTTTATCCGAGGTACAAATGCCAAATCTTAAACTATCAAAATAATTATTTTGGTAATTTCCTTATATTTCTATAAGTAATCCTTTCTCAAAGCATAACTCAGAAGCAATTTTTATATTGTAGCTCAAATTTCAAGCAATTCACATGTCATTTTAAATTAGATTACCCAAGAAAATAATATTAATAATAGGCGCATATACGCCAAAATACTTTACGTACAATCCTTGAGTTGATGTGAGCCTTACAAGAGTTCTCTGAGTCAGGTACTATAATACCTACTATAATATTATATAGTATTATAGTATTCCTAGTCCTATCTTGTAGATGAAGAAATTGAAGCTCATGAAGTTACTTATCTGTGGTCACAGAGTTTATAAGTGTCAGAGTGGATTTTAAACCCAGCTCTTCTTGACCCTAAGTCTAACATTGCAACCTCTATGTCTTGCTACCTCATGAAAAGTTACAATGAGATCAATAGTGAAGATCTAATATGATTACATATTTGTGAATAACCAAATAGAATATTTAATGATAATTTGGTAATAACCAAACTACCCTACCTAATATGTGTAAATTATTAATTTGAATATGAAGAAGTATTTTGCATTTAGTTCAGTGGTATAAATTGAGTTTAATTAAAGATACATAAAAATGGTTTGTGGTCTCATGTTCAATCTATTTGTCCACTTTAACTTGGTCATTTCATAAATCAAAAGTTCAGATAATTCATAGTTTTTTAGTTCAGTGGGATCACCCAAAAGAAGTTCATCTCATTCAATCCTAACTTAAGTTAATTAAAGGCTTAAATCACTAAGGAAATCACAGGGCCTGGGAAAGGGGACCAAGAAATATATCTGTGACTAGGACCAAAAGACAATATTGACACTTTTGAATTACTTTGCAACTAAATAGCCAAGGTGACAAAAGTATAAAAGTAAAATTACATGGCATCAAACATGATACAGAAGCCCTTTGTCTATGCTGTAAATGCTGTTTTCCAAGTTTCACTATATTGTCAGCCTTCTTTGGCAAAGTTCTTCTACAAAATCCTGACAATGTTCACTGCATCAGTTTCATATCTTTAAAAAATTCATTCATCAAACTAGGACAGGTTTATTCAGTACCTGTCTGTTGTACATAGTACTAAGGAAACAAATGTCCATTTATTTTTTAGCTGTTTTAATACTATTCTGTTGGAAAACATAATTCCTTCATGAAGTAGAATGTTTTGTCAACAAATAAACAAATGTGATATGAGTTATCTAAGTTTGAGTTTGGAAATTTCTCTTTCATGAGTTGCTAAATCAATGCTTCAGAACTCTGACAAGATTTTTTTAATCTGCTTTCTTCAACAGATTTGAGTGAAAATCAAACGAGATTATGAGTGTGTGTGTGTGTGTGTGTTGCTTTGCAAGTCTTAAGGTTACACACACATATATACACATTAGCTTTTGTCAATATTATTATCATCTTTCATCTGTGTAGCTTCACCTTCATCTTCAAGTCTTAGGTTCTTTCAAAACTCAGCTCATGTTACTTCTATATGAGACTTTTCTATTTACCATAGTCTTAAGTACTTAATAAAGACTTGATTAATGATCTACCCTTCCTAGGTCCTACTGAGAACTATCCCCAAAACACACACATTATCTCATTTATGTAATTATTTTCTATGTGAGAGCTATTCTGGTATAATGAATAAAAAATCGGTGTCCAAGCTTCTGACATACAGCATCATTTATTCTTCAAGTATTCTGAAAGTGTCTAAGAGATGATACTAATGCACATTAATATAGGGAGCTGCCTCACCTAGGAGTTCACTAACCCAAATCCAGGTCTTACTCTTATTTTTTGCATATTTCAAGCTTTATATGTTGTCTCCTTTGTTAGAAAACGACTTGAGTACAGTGATTAATTGTTTTTCTTTATATCCCCACTTCCTAACACACTACCTAGTATGTAATAGGTGCTCACTAAATATTTGTTCATTAAATTATTCAAACTTTTTAAAGAAAAAATTACTAAGAATGACGTCTAGCAACCAAAAAGTTACGCATAACTGCATTTCTTTGCTTCTTGTTGAAAGTATGTACTTTGAGTTCCTGTTATCATATAGTTTATTTTTAATGAGGTTTAAATGTATCATATCATATAAAAGTGGTACATTGCCCTAGTATCCCATAGCATGGTAGCAATCTGCTCCTTGTTATCTAGCACAGACAGAAGTGCATTGATATCATGGCTCCAAAGCTAAAAAGGGGAAAAGCTTTCTGGAGCCCTGGTTAGGGGGCTGGCCCTCAGGAGAGTGAAAACCTTTAGTCAATAAAGGTGCCAAGCTACATGGCCAGGGGGAATGCTGCTCAGATGTGGTCTTGGCTTAGCTGCAGAAGGAACAGCAGGCTGCCAAGTTCACCTTTCATCAAGGAGCAGGCAAAAAAATCTCGTGCCAGGATCCAGTGCTGGGAGCTGGATCTGATTTCCTAACTTCTGCCAAAACTCGACCTTTCAAGCCTGATAGGAGACTTGACTTCATTCTCCACAGTGTGGTTTCCAAACATCACATCAGTATGTGTAGAAACAATGTAAGCAATTCAGGCCAGTTTGGAAGATACAATATAGTTGCCTGGCACAACTTGATAAACCAGCTGAGCTGTAATAATTATTATTTTTTCTTCAAAGGGCGTAACTGAAAAAGAAGCCTTGTTGCATTGACCATGAGACTTTTGAGTTTTCTGGCAAACTGAGAAATGGTCCATTGATGATAACTGAATATATTTTCTAACAGCTAAATCTTTAGAAAGTGAAACTGTAACTCCCTTATTTGATAGGAAATACAACATTGATAGAGAGCTATATTTGGAGTCCACAAGACCTGTCTCTAACTAGCATTTGATAGCTTACATAGCCATATATTTATGTGCACACACAAACATACATGCATACATACACAGAGCTATAATTTAAATATGGATATGGATATAATTATTGTTGTACAGTAGTTTTTTGGTCATATCTGACATTTCATGACCCCATTTGGAGTTGTTGGGGTCTTTTTGAGGGGGTGGCAAAGTTAGTGAAGTGATCTGCCATTTCTTTCTTTGATTCATTTTACACATGAAGACACAAAGGCAAAAAGGGTTATATGACTTGCCTTGGGTAGCATAGTTAATAAGTGTTTGAGGCCTGATTTGAACTCAGGAAGATGGGTCTTCCTGACTCCAGGCCCAGCAATGTATCTACTGTACCACCTAGCAACCCTTATGCATGTATACATAGATGTGTATCACATATGCTATATATGATAGTCAATAAACAAAAAATATTTATTAAGTCCTTACTATGTTCCAAGCAGTTTGGATATAAATTAGAAAAAGACAATCCCTTGGCAATGGGGAAAATAATACAAAAATAAAAATAAAAATGCATTCTATATATGTGCGTGTATATATACACAGGTTTTTAAATAAAATTATATATGATACACATACATTTATATTCATATATATTGAGTATTTATATATATGTATATATGTACATACATACACACACATATGGTGTTTTTGATTGGCAAAGAAGTTAAGAAATACATTCTCTCATTTGATCCTTCTAATAGCTCTGTGAAAGAAACAAATCAAATTGACTTGCTACTGGAAAGAATTCTTCACTAATAGTACCTGTAATTGTCAGGAGTTAAACTCCCATCGTTCCTCTTATATGTTGTAGTTGGTTGTTGTCCTTCAGAACAGAAGAGAGAATCAAAATTACATCACTTTGTTAGAGTGTGATTGTGGTTGATCAAACCAATAAGAGCTCAGAATGCTCAGTCTCAGGTCAGACACAAATAGTCCCTATGAACATTTGGGGTAGCTTCTCTAATTTTACACATCTCATATTTCTTTTGGGCTAATTCAATTCTCTCTTTGAAGATAGAGATACTTGAATTTTATATTGGTAACACAATTATACAATGTTTGGTTCATAGAAAATACTTAATAAATATTTGTTTGTTGAAGATTGATTTAAGTGTTGTTACTCTGTTATATAGATGTGGAAACTTATCTGTGAATTCAGAAAAGATACAGGACTTGGCATCATCATCCAGCTAATTTGTAACAGGGACAATACTGCAACTCCTCCATTTTATCAGACATCCATCCAGCATCATATCATTTAACTTCTCAGGGGCCCCCTAGGCAACACACTCAAAGTATAAGTTACAGATGTCTTTATGAGCTACATTAATTAACACTTGTAATTTTAAAAAATCCTATTCATAAAGAGAACAACCATCTTAAACTTCATTTTCTTTTGCACTAGATATTATTTTATTCATGTAATGTTCCATAAGTACTTTTTTAAAAGTGAATTTAATAATAAAATTGAGTTATCAGTATGGTGGGTGAATATTACTATTGAAATGAAATGCTAAATGGAGTTCTAACTCTAGCTGAACCAAGAAACAATTGATTTGTGTTAGAACACTAGCACAAATAAATCAATCAACAAACATTTTATTAAGTGATGAAGGTAAAGGAGCATGTTCCACACCCAAATCTCAATCAATCAACAGACTTGATTTGATTTTTTAAATGTGTAAACTAGATTTTCTACATCCAGTGATCCCTTTATCTGATGGTAATTCTTCTTTAATTGGGTCAAAAAAAGGGATGGAGAAACATCCAGACTGACTAATCAAGCAAGCTACACACCTTATCTCCTACCCCATTCATCTTGTTATCTGAAAGATTAGACCAGTGGCAGATAGTGCCTTCTCTGGACAAACTGATTCAAAGAAGGAAAGAGAAAAACATCTACCCAGAGATTTTTAAGGAGCAAGACTACTTGCACCAAAAAAGATGACAAATATAGATTGAAGAACAAGCTTCCAGTATTCTCTACCTGTATTCACTATTATCATTACACTTTAAATGTAAGCTCACTTGCCCCATGGAATCTGTGTATTTGTGAGACTTTGTGCTAATAGTTAAAAACCAACTCTTCTTTTTAAATACCAACTAGTAAATTCCCTTTCCAAAGGATAATTAAAGTCTGGTTACTGGCTAAGACTCAAACAAGACCCCCAGATAAAGTTCTACCCTCTCTGTGCTAGGGCCTAGGCCACCATTACCTTTGCTACCTGGAAGGATATGTCAATCCAAGGTTCTATTAGCTCATAAATTGCCTCTTCTGCAGAATCTCTCTGATTCAAAGTTAAAGGTCCTTGGGCAAAATCTTTTTTTTTTCTGTTACCACTCTGTTTCTTCATGCCCCAGTCATACCCTTCTCATGTCCCTATCCCACTCTGACTTCTCTTCTACTGTGCTCCCTGGAACCCAAATTCTATTCAGTCAATTCATCCTCCACTTAACAAACCGTTCTTCCTCTGGCAGCTCCTCCATCTTCTTATAATCACTATAGGCCCTCCCACTCACCCCCAAATATTGCCTCACTAGCCACCCTTTACAATTTTAGATGTACCCTCTCATCTTTCTAGCCCAAATCTCTTCATGTTAAAAATGAAGAAACAGGAAACCCAGAAATCCCCAAAATAAAATAGGTCCTAAGTATTTGAGATAATATCTGAACCCAGATCTTGTGATTCCAGACGCCTATGTTTCTTCTACTGAATCAAAATTGGGATAGTAATCCATGGTCTTGTGAACTTTTAAAGCCCAAAGTTAGTAGTGTAATCTCTGAGAGGATAAGAACTTTCTAACTTTTATACTTGTGTTATAATTACCTAGCACAGTCCATAGTACAATGTAATGTAGCATTCTCTCTATGTCTAATTGCATTTACTATTTGAATTGACTACTTCAAGCATGACTATAGGGTAAAGCCCTATCTGGGAGTCTTGTCTGGTTCTGAGCCAGCACCCAGATAGGAAAGACTTGGTGTTTAGGCACTTAATAGCTTAGAGGCTGAGATCTTCCAATGAGACACACAAAGGACTTTGGAAACTTAAAGCATGATATAAATATCAATAGTTAGGATTCATTGTTGTTGATAAATTCACTCTTCCCCACCCTTCACCTCTTTTTAGGTTTACCTATGACTCTTGCTCTGAAATTGAAGGTGAAGGGTACCCAACTGGCACAGATTTTACACACATACATATACAGAGAGACAGATACAAAGAGATGGGGCAGGAGGAGAGGGGACATGGAAAGGGAAGGAAGGAGGGAGAGTTTTCAGATTATAGAAAATAAGTTAAGCAGTGTTCTCAATTTTTAGCTCTCTGAAACTATGGTTGTTCAGTTCATTCTATCAGAATTATCTGTTGCCCAGTAGTAAATATTTGAAACAAAATTCAAACTTATTCACTCCAGCATAGTGTCCAGCAGTAAGGAACTCACTATACTCTTTTCCACTCAGACATCTAGAGGATTGTATTCTGTTTGAGTAATCACATTTTAAGAAGGGCATTTATAAACTGTAATGAATCCAGAAGAGATAAACCAGGATGGTGAAGAATCTAGAAAATGACATGTATGAAAATCATTTGAAAAATAGTGTGGAAAGAAGATTCATGGATAATGGGTAGAGTTAGGATAGTTGTCTTCCAGTATATGAAAAGTTATAATTTGAAAGAGACATTGAGTCTGTTTGGTTTCATAGGGCAAAACCAACAGCAATGGGTGGATCCTTTGAACTCTGAGATTCTGTGCAACACAGAATAATCACCAATCTCTCTTATAATACTGACAAGTTCAGTGGGTGAATATCACACATTATAACTGGTGTCAGAAAAAGGAGCAATTATTCCTGGGAAAAAAATTTCAAATACAAATCATGTCTACAAAAATTCTATTTGGCTGCAGTATTCTTATTAGTTCACCAATTCTCCCCATTCTTTCTGTCAATTCTCACATTCTTCTATTATTTCATTCCATTCATACACAATTACTTAGTTGAGAATGTTTTAGATTTGCAATATGTTTAATTTAGCTGTGTTAAACAAACCCTGACTCTGAAAATGTGAGAAGATATGTTTAATTTTATGACTGATAGGTGTTGCACTTTATGGTTTGGAAAATAAGTCTTGTCTGTTTCAGAAACCATAGCTAGCTAATATATACCCCCTTAAAGAATTTCAAGAAATATAGTTTAAAAAAAGCAGACACATGACATCACAGATAGTTCCAATATATATCATGTATATAAAATCATGCAAAACATTTCTACATTAACCATGTTGGAAGAAAAAAAGCAAGAAAGATGAGAAAGGGAGGAGAATGTTCAATCTACACTCAGAGTTTATCAGTTATCTCTATGGAGATGAATGGCATGTTTCTTCATGAGTCCTTTGGAAATGTCATAGATCATTTTATTGATCAAAGAAGTCAAGTCTTTCACAATTGATTATCATTACAATATTATTATTACTGTGTACAATGTTCCTCTAGTTGTGTTCATTTTATTTTGCATCAGTTCATATAAATCTTACTAGATTTTTCTGAAATCTTTTATTAAGTGCAATAGTATTCCATCACAATCATAACACAATTTGATCAACCATTCCTTAATTTCGAATTCTTAGCTGCTATGAAAAGAGCTTACGTAATTTTTTTTTACATATGGAACCCTTTTTCTTTTTCTTTGATATATTTGGAATTCAGACCAAGTAAGGGTATTGTTAGGTCAAAGGGTATGTGCAGTTTTATGTTTGTTCTCCAGAATGGTTGGAACAGTTCTCAGCTCTACCTGTATTAATGTAAAGATCACTATTTAGGATGGTTCTGGGTTATTTTCATTTGATGGTATGACAATAGCTATTATTCACTTCCCTTCTCCTCCGCTTTTCTGTAAAAAATCATGTTATCGACCAAGGGCCTGGGAAGACAATATAAGACAATTCACCAAGCAGACTATTGCATACTGTTCTTTAATGTTATAAAAGAATTAAGACTATAAAGAGTGGTTGCTAGGTGGCACAGTGGATAGAGCACCAGCTCTGAAGTCAGGAGGACCTGAGTTCAAATGTGATCTCAGACACTTAACACTTCCTAGCTGACTTCCTGGGCAAATCATTTAACTCCAATTGCCTTATCGGGAAAAAGAAAGACTATAAAGACTGAAGTTTCCATTGATATAAACAAATCAATTCAGAGAAACATATTTATTAAGTAACTACTTTATGCAAGTACTATAGGGAACATAAAGATAAGTCCCCTACCCTTGAACTATTTGCAGCCTTGTTAATACAAATTAGATCATTAATAATTTAAGAGTGCAAAAATTAACTATATAGATATAAAATTCTGAAGGAGTTCAAGGGAAAATAACTAGGGTGGCAGTTAGCAGAGAGCACTGGATCTGAAGTCAGAAAAACCTGAATACAGATGTGGCCTTGAACATGCCCACTAAACTCTTTGTGACATTTGCTTTGTCAGTTAACCTCTGTCAGCTTCAGTTTTTTTTCATCTGTGAAATGGAAATAACAATAGCACCTATTTCTCAGGCTTGTGTGGATAAAATGAGATATTAAAAAAAGAATTTATTAAGCACTTGTTGTGTGCCAAGAACTATTCATATGTGAGAGATAAAAAGGCAAAACTGAAAGAGCCCCTCCATTCATGGAATTTATATTCTTTTAGGAGAAATAAACAACTGTGTTCATCTTAAAGCACTACACACACATCTATCTAGCAACAATCTATCTATTTCCTTACCTACCTATCTGTGTGTCTGTCTATCAGTACTGAATAAGCTGGCTACTATTAATAATCTGGAACTCGAGGCAATCCCTGAAAATGGATATTTATGAGGGCACAATGCTAGAAAGAGCAAGCACTCAGAAATAGGAATGGACATGGCTCATTCCAAGGATGATGTCTAACTAGATCCCCCCAAAAATTGAAAATTCTGTTTAGAAGAATAAAAAGAGATGAAGTTTAGGGAAGTATAGGGCTAGAAGTTATTTTATACTCTAGGGTAAGCCTACTAGTGTTTAGTTGGGAAAAAAAAGGGTGGAAATGAGGTATAATTTGATCAAAAATATTTAGTGAGTATAACAGAAAAAATCCGAGTTGAACTGATTAATTGTAATAATTATAATACATATTTGTTAATGTACATCATCTTTCATTTTTATTGAAGAACCTCTTGGATAAGCTTTATTGACCTGGTTGAGGAATAGTAGGGGCCCCAAATACATACATACACATATATATATATATATAATTTAAATCAATTATGATCAATTAAGCATTCCTATTTACTATATTAATGAATGAATATATCATATTTATAGCCAAATGCACATTTCTAAAGTCAAATTATAGGTACAGTGCACACTTCACCCTGGAAGCTGAGCCTCACTTTAATAAAGAGTTGAAAGTCAAATAAGAGGCTGAGAAAATGAACGAAAAACAGTCTGGACATAGAGATAAGGTACAAATTGAAATTGTAATGTGAATTTTCAAATTATAAATTTCAAAAATACCAATTTTAACTTCTTGTATATATTTATACCTTAGCACCTTCCTTAAAACCTTGACATACTTTTAACATGACTGAACAATTTTATAGCTATACTCTGATTCTTCCCCTTCTCACTAATGACTTATTTGTTTCATAGATTTATTTTGCCAATTTATTTTACCAACATTTAACTTATTCTGTGTTAGAGCAAAGTAAACCTCCTCCTTTGCTAAATGAGACACTAGGTGTCTCGTTTCATCCCAACATCAAGCCTAAAAAAATTGCTGGCAATAGAACTATCCCTATAATACATAGTATTGAATAAGCACTTATTAAATACTTACTATTTGTCAAGGGCTATACCAAATATGAGAAATAAAAAGCTCAACCTGAAAGAACCCCTGCCTTCATGGAGTTTATATTCTTTCAGGAGAAACAACAGATACAGGACAATATATACATACATACATGTGAATGCAAAGTATATTCAAGATAAGTATCAAGTATTTTGGGGAAAGGTACTAGCAGTGTGGGGGAAATCAAGCAAAGCCTACTTTGAAGAAGATAATATTTGAGCTGAGGTTTGAAGGAAGCTAAGAATTCTAAGAGATGGAGGTGAGTAGGAAGTTCATCTCATGTATGGGAGGACAGTCTGCAAAGGATGGAGATGAGATCAAATTATGGATATGAAGAAGAGCAGTAAAGCTGGTGTCAGCAAATGTGTTTCAAAGAGATATGCAGTGGGTACTTAGTCCATTGAAAGAGGCCATTTTCATATTCTAAATATGGAAGGTAGAGAGATGTAGCAATTAATTCATCCAGTCCTAGAGATGGCCTTAGAAACCTAGGAAGAATATTTCTCCAGGGCAGTCAATGATCATCTCCTATTGGCTATTAAATGGGGCATTTCAACATTAAGGTGAAGAAAGCTTTGACTCCCTAGAGAGCTTAGACACCCCATTTTTAGATAAACAGCGAGCAGAATTGGCAGTAGTTCAGAGTAGGCATCTTACCAAATGACTCTTTTTTCCTATGGGTATAACAAAGTAAAAACAAAACTTCCTATATAGCGTGGATATTAATCACAATCAAAGCACACAGCTATTGGTTTAATTTGGATACAAATTTACTTCTAGTATGATTTTTGCCACTTAAAATAAAGTATTATTGCTTGGATCACAGGGCAAAAGTAGACTGTTATCAGTGACCTTTGATGTATAAATGCTCTATTTTCTTTGCCAATTAGGTTGACATCCTGTGTCTTCCAATGCCCCAAATCTATTGTAATCATGAAACATAACTTTTTATGTTTGCAGGTGCTTGATTTGCTGATGCTACTGTGATCCAGTAGCTTAAAATTCTGATGCTGCCAAGCAAGTCCAGCTAGATTTAAATGGGGTTTCTGAAGTATAAACCTGTTTGTTTGGCACACAGTTGATTTAACCAGAGCACACATGTAGTGGGGCAATGATTGTGTTGAGTTCATAAATGTAACAGCCAAGGAGAACATTTGGAGCAAGGAAGAAAACACTTGCTGGCTTTAAGGGTGGTCATTTCCCTCATTATTCCCTGGCATAGTTCCTTGACTGGCAGAGATGCAACTTCATGCCTTCATCCCCAGTGCTGGTCTTGATGAAGTGGAACCATTTGCACATGTAGCCTCAGGCTCTGAGAACTTAACATAATTTATTTGAGGGCTTCATTCACTTCTCTCCAGACTTTACATATCCACCTTAGATGGAAAGATCAACTGGTTCCTCTCAGACATAATCCTCCCCCTAACTGAAGCAGCATCTTCCAGTTGTTAAAAATAAAAAAAATAACAAAATAACAAAATACATACTCAGTAAGGAAAACCAATCAAAAAAGGAGAGAACAGAAAAACAAGAAAATTATTGCTGGTTAGTACAACCTATGTAAAACCCAGGAGAGTAAAAACATTTCCTAGATAAAGTAAAATCTTATCAGCATATTATTCATATTGAATTGCCTTAGTAAATATTAACGATAGTCAATAGAAGTACTTAGAACATTGAAAGAGAAGACTGCTATTGAAAGTGTTCACTATAGTTATCCTAGCATAACTGGAAAGTTCACTGAAGGAATTACTATAATCACTTGACTTTTCAGTCAGTGCCAACTTGTCAGAGCAAAAAGAAGCATTAACAGATAGTCAGAAGAAAGAATAACATTATGAAAAATGTGTGGCACAGAATTGAAACAATTTACTGGTAAATGGTAATGAAACATGGGTATTGGACAACAGAATTGACATTGACCTTGATAATCAAAATTTTATATAGAGATTTGCAAAACGCCTGTCATAATAAGTAGACAGAACCAAAAGCAACTAAATAGTGCCTTAATTAATAATAGTAGTAAAACTCAAGGGACTTTTTTTTAATTCAAAAAGCAATCTTATTTGCCAATTTTTGAGCAAGTTGATTTTTCCGCCAGAGATACCACATATATAAAAAACTGCCAGGAAAGTCTTTGTTACAAAAGGGATAATCAGGTTTTAATTAAGAAAAATTCTCTCAGTTGACCATTAAGGAGATTGTTTTCTTTGGTATGTAGATTGTGCTAATTTTGGTGTGAAAAGAAAGATAGGATGAGTGAAAGGACAAGGGACAGAGTGTTTTTCAGATAGGCACAGATAACCAGATCTGCCTATATCAGCATAAAATGAAAATGAGCTTGTCAAGAATTCATAGATCTGGAAATCCTCATCTTCCCAGGACTGCATCATTTCCTTTCCATCAAGATTTTTTGTTGTCTGATTCAGTTTGTATAAAAGTCTTGAAGGAATGGAAAATATAATGCATTCACAAGAACTTTAGTTGAACCTAGTCAGAGGAAGAGGTGAAAGTTGAGGGCTGCTTTGAAATTGCCCTGCTTGTTTAAGGAAATTGGAAGAAAAATGGGGCATGAGAAAACCACAAATCAGTTTGACTTAGCAAGGGGGAGTGGATGAAATTAGTCACCACAGGAGGAAAAGGGTAACTAAATCCTGCAATTTATCAAGCCTTCATGAAGTCTTGAAAAACTCTACAAATTTATTCTTTTTTCCAAAGGACATGTAAGATCCACTACATTGCCCAGTCCTGTGGTGAACCCTGAAATCAATCCACTGCTGTTTCCAACTTTTGAAAAATAATATAGTGCTATTGTCCCCATACTACTTCTTTTGACAAAATAGATTTTTAAAAAGAAGAAAATACATTGTTTTATTATGACACAATCATGCCTCCAGCTCTCTCTGTCTCTCTCTGTCTCTCTGTCTCTGTCTCTGTCTCTCATCTCTCTCTCTCCCTTTTCGTCTCTCTCTTTCCTTTTTCTCTGTCTCTCCTTCTCTCTCTCTCTTTCTCTCCTCCTCTCAGTCTCTGTCTCTGTCTCTCTCTTTCACACACACACACACACACACACACACACACACACACACACATATACTCATGTGTCCACCCGCATATGCATTTTCCAGGAACTGAAAAGCAGTAAGAAATGAGGGAGTTAGACTAGATATCTTCATTATTAAATCCTCTGTTTCTACTCAATAAAATAACCTCTAAGGTCCTGGCAGCTCTTAATTTATAGTGGTAATTTAGGTATTTTCCTTCTTTTTTCTTACCATGTTATCTCAATAGTTCATTGTTTATTTTACAGTATTACAATACTAACCTTTTTTCTACCAAACTTTTACTTTTTTTTCCAAGAGAGAAAAGAACAAACAATGTTTGGACAAAGGAAATTAGTCTTTGTTTTAGTCTTTACCTACTAAATTTCTTATGTAAAACTTATTTTTAATTTATTAATCATATATAACTCTATATAATAGGAATCCTATTCAATGATATTCCCACCACCATTACACACACACCTATGCCAGCACACACACACACACACATACACACACACACACACACAATTTCCTTCAAGATAAAATGCAAACTTTTCTGTTTGGTATTTGGAGACCTTCACAATCTGTCTTCAAACCTATCTTTTTAGAATGAGTATACATTCCTCTTCCATATTCACTCCATACTCTCACCAATACAGAGCCTGCTCCCTTTTACTTTTTGCCCTCATACAAATTATTCCCAGTATATGAAATGTTCTCCCTTACTATGTCTTCCTTTCTGTCCTCCTAGTTCCCTTCTATGCTCAGCTCAAACCTCACTGCTTTTCTTGATTTCCCACCCCAACATCCCCAAGTATTGTTGTTCTTCACTCCCAACGCTGAGTATTTATATGTAACCTATTATGGGCAGCTAAGTGGACAGTGTGGGGTAGAAACCAAATATTTAGGTGGGGGCTTTTGCAGGGCATCTAGATAGCCCAGTGAATAGGGCCTGGAGTCAGGAAGACTTAAATTCAAATCCAATCTCAGACATTTAATAGCTGTGTGACTCTGTTCACTTTAATTCACTAGAGAAAAAAATGGCAAACCATTCTAGGATCTTAGTCAGGAAAACCCCATGGACAGTGTGGTCACAAAGAACTGGACACAAATGAACAACAGCCACAACTGACTCCTTGTCTATGAACATGCATTTTGTATGGAAATGCTTTTGTATGGAAATTTCTTGAGAACAGAAAGTGTATTACTTTAATAATTATATTCCCAGCACTTAGCACAATGACTGGCCCAAAATAGGCCCTTAATAAATGCATGTTGATTGAGAATTTAATTATATAATAAAATTCAAGGTTATCTTAAATGCATTATTTCTTTTCTAAAAAGGTTAATTGTCTTTGAATTATACCAGAGTTTTAGAACAACTTGGATGCATATTTTTAGACTCTATAAAACACAATTTCATGTGTGCCAGAGCCTTTGAGATGTTACAAAATGCAGTCTTTATCTGGAGTGTCAAGGTAGATTTAGGTCTTGAAAAGGAGTTTTTTTCATCTTATACAAATAACTCTCCCCTTTCAACTCCATGTAAATAGGGCAAGCTGTGTTCTAAATGACAAAGAATGCCCAAAGGGGGCTTTGGAATGAATAGGTTTAACCAAAACTATTTTATCCTAAACCTTGTCCAGCTTTAATTAGTTATCTGGGTTAAAGAGGGTAAGGAAAGGGTCAAGAGCCTGAAGCAATTTCAGTACTAATGTGTCAAAGAAAAGTCAAGCCTTGCAATGAATAGGAAATACTGCTGCTTAGAGGTTTAATAATGGTCTGACCTGGTGTCAGCCATGATGACTACTAATGGCAACTGGTAGAAAAATGGTACACACTTACCAATTTACTTTTATTGCAAGTAACTCAAACCCTTGCAAGCTATTCTATTATTTTAAAAGTTAATTATAGAAGAATAGCAGTTGCATTTCCCATAATAACCACTAGGGTTCATATCGCTCTTCTGATATGTGTGTATGGATGAATCACTTAAATTCCATAGGCCTCAGTATTTCTATCTACCAAATGGACTCTGAGACCCCTTTCAGTTCTAGATTTAGGATCCTCATGTTCCTCTAATCACAAGTTGCCCCTGTATACCATACCTGAGTAAATCTTTGATAATGTTTTCTTTAAAATGCCAATGTATATTGCATATAACAATAAGGTGAGTTAGAATTATTCTCTCCTTTCTCAATTTTTTCTAGAGCACTTTATACCACCCAAGAGGTCAAGATATTGTTTACATATATCCATTGGCAGAAACTCTTAAATTAATTCAATTCCACATAAAGCATATTTGTAACATATATTTTATGTGATAGAAAAAATGTTTATTATTTTAAAAGAAATTTAATGGGAAAATGGAGGTAATTAGTTTCTTCTCTGCATTTTGATAACCTTCTAGAAATCTCTAATTTTCTCTATATCTTCAAAAGAATGCTTATGATCCAAATTCAGACTATTTCCTGACCTCAATATGTTATTTTTAAAGCCTAAATGCCCCTGGCATTCCCTAGAGACAAATTAGATAGCACTATAAATGTAAGCAAAATATGAAGAGTTAGGTAATTTTACTATTACAGATTTTTCTCATTCCTAAAATGCCTCATATGAACAACTTCTTTTTCACAAATGAAGCTTTCCCAGCTATTTTTCTAGACATGTTATTAATTCCAATTCTACATAGTATAAGGAATAAGCTTCTTATTCCAAAATAACTTAAGCAAATTTCTTTAAGTAGTTTTCATAGTTTCTATGTGAGAAACTCTGACCAGAATTTCACTGAATTTATGCCTAATACAAAATACTTTAATTTTTTTTATTGGAATAATTGATTGGGGGGGAGGGATGTGTGTCCGTATGTCTGTATACACACACATGCACACAGACACACATGCACACACACATATAATATCTGAACATTTGAGAAAAAATAAAGCTTGAAAATAAACATCTGCCTTCTTCAGAATTTTCTTATTGATTTTTTTGTTCCCTCATGTTTTCACCATTAGAAGTATAAAGTTTCACAGTAATCATTGCTGGGCCTTCTGTTCTCATCCTGAGTTCTTCACACACACACACACACACACACACACACACACACACACACACAGAGTATCTGTTCCCTATCAGCTGAATGATGTATTGTCACTGTATTGAGGTGACAGTTCTGTAGTGCTGGGTGCCTGTAATCACTGGTATTGGCTTTTAAGTTTTCAAAATGAGCATTTCCACCTCAGAAGTTGGCAAATGCTACAAATCAGAGTTTCATTTATTGTTTTCTTGATTTCTATATTTAAGAAAATAATGCAATTAATAATGTAAATTAAATTTAAGTGTTCTTTACATACATTCTCTCCCCCCCAAAAAAAATGAAAGCTGGTTATTAATTATTTACCAGTACACTTTTGGCAGTGGTCGATTTATAAGATATGGATTCGAATCTTTATTTTTCTGCACATAAAATAACATTTCTATTATTTTATGTGCAAAATCAGATCAGTTCAACTCTCGGCACCTCAGTTTTGTTTTCTATAAAATGAGGATTAAAATCCTTCACTATCTCACAAAGTTATTAGGAAGATTACAATGACATAATAGATATGAAAGACTTCTAGAAATTATAAAGTACTTTGTAGATGTAACTTTTTATTCTTGATTCTTTTCTGGAAAAGCCTACATATAGTGAGATGTTTTAAAATATTATTTCTGTCACAAAACATTCCCCATTCTGGCTTTGATTTTTCTGATGAGAAAGGTTATATAGGATAAAATGAAACTTCATGCTCCTTGCATACTGCAGTAACTCTTGAAAAGGAAAAATAAATTCCTTGACCTTGAGACTAGCTGTGACCCACAAAACACTTAATCAAGGTCATTGTTTTAAAACATTTCTCTTCTGGGGCAGCTAGGTGGCGCAGTGGATAGAGCATCAGCCCTGAAGTCAGGAGATCCTGAGTTCAAATTTGGTCTCAGACATTTAACATTCCCTAGCTGTGTGACCCTAGGCAAGTCACTTAACCTCAATTGCCTCAGGAAAAAAACAAAACAAAACATTTCTCTTCTAATAACCAGGGGCATTCTCCAAAGAAAAGAAAATCACACCTAGATTTTCTTATCTAATATTACCTTGTTAACAGCAACCAGACTAATAATTCAAAATGTAGAAACTGAGCAACAACAACAAAAAAATGAAGTTTGGAAATATTGTTTCATGTGGATATCACCTGAAAAAAAAATTTGGCAATTTTTTTCGTTCTTTTTCCATTATTAAATACTTGTGTAAATTAGTCATCTGTGCATAAATTAGTACTCAGATTGTATTGCTTAAGATTGTCAGTATTCGTTAGTAAAATTGATATTCTAAAAGGATAAATTAAGCCCTTTGAAGGGAAAACTTTTTTGTATTCCCAGTGTTTATCACCATTTCTGGCACATAGCAGGTGCTTGTTCATTAACTACCTAGTTAGTACTGACAATATTTAGTGCCTTCAGGTTTGCAAAGTTCTTTCTTCTTCACCACTTCATCAACTGTGTGGTGAAAGTAGTGTTGGCTGCAATTTACAGAGGACAAAATTGAAATTTGGAATAGTTGACCATTGTTAGTAATTGTCTGATGTGGGATCCAAAAGTGAGTCCTTACTCCAAGTCCTGTAAGCTATTCACCATATCATATTTTTTCACTGCTAATGAATGCTTAGTTAAGAAGGAAAACATTGCTGCATAGTTGAGTAAAGGGGAGGAGGGAAGGGAGAGAACCTCCCCATCTAGAGTCAGTAGACTTGTATTTTAATCAACTCATCACTAATGTGACTTGGGAAACTCAGTGACTTGTGTCTCAGGAAATTTATTCTGGAAAAGTGAATGGGCTAATCTAGTATAATTCCAGCTCTAAAATTCTCTGATTTAAAGTTCTAAGTATGTAGTCTAAATGTTGTCAGAAAAATAATATTTTCTTAGAAAAAAATTTACTATATATGGTGGTGTTGATTTATAAAAATAAATTAAGGGAAGATTAAGTCCTTCAGTTATCACATTGTTTAATCAATGCAGTGGCAGTCTAGCAGAATCATTTATAGTTATGTTTTTATGTACAGGTTTTGTTTGTTTATTTGTTTTATTTTGTTTTCCTAACCATAGCACCTAGTACAGGATTTCACTGGGAGGGGAAAGAGGGAGTAAAGCACCTGCTATAGTATGGCAAGCATGAGGCAAACACAAATATCTTATTTAATTAACATTTGTTGAATATGCAACACCTCATTTCTTATTGTGTCTAATAAATGCGATATTATTATATTTCCCAAGGGAATCCAGACTCTCTTCTACCAAAACAGATTAGCACTTCCTCTCTAAGGCCTAGTACTAAAGAATTGTCTAGGGCATGTAAAGCGGAAGTGTTTTGCAAAGCATCATAGCCAGTATGCATTAGGGGCAGAATTTGGACTCAGGTTTTGTTGAATTCCAAGATGGCTATCTGTCTACATATGATACTGCCTATCTGTTGCCTTAGTAAATATATTTAAGATAAAGTATTAGCCACTATATATGCCATGAGATCCAATTCTATAATGTAGTTAAGCAAATATTCCTTTAAAAAAAAAAGGAAAAATTCTTACACATTTAGCATATGCTTTTGATGGCACCTAGTCATTGCTAGCTACTATTTACCTTACTGAAAAATTCAGTAATATGTGTTTCACAAAGCAAGGGCCAATAGTCATCCTTTCTGAATTCATTTTAATCAAAACATTAAAAATAAGCCAAGATCTCATACAGTTAATTTCTATTGGGTTTTATTTTTGAGTTATATCCCTGATGGATGGGTAAAGAGCCAAAAGCAGATATAATTAGTTTTACAGTCATTCTTAAATTGCTCTGATATCATCTGGAAGCAAGTTCCATTTTTGAAGTGTATGTTTCAGGTCTCAGACAAAGAGATAATAGTTCTATATTTTATGATATAAGCTATCATAGTGTAAGTGTTGTGATTTAGAAATATTGAGTCATGTATTAAATTGATGAAAATTAAAGCCTGCTGTAAGACAATAAAACTAGCAACCTCAAGTTTCACAGATTAATGTTCAAAGCATAGTATTTTCCTGTAGAGAACTAAAAATTTAAAAAGCAGATATTCTACACAGATCTCTCTTCTCACATAGAAAGGAATAGGTCATGTAAGGTCTTCCCAAAGACATAAAGATATAGATACAAATACATGATATATATATATATATATATATCATTTGTTGTTGTATACATATATATATATAACTAAGAAAATAATACCTACCTAGAACGAAGGTATTAGCTTAATCTAATATCAAAATTAAAATCATAATACTATATAAATGTCACTTTTCATTTTTCTGGTTAGGTGAGAAAAGTAAAGGGGTTAAGTTAGGGAAGTCAGAGGCATACAAGAAGAGTTCATTATTTCATGCAATAAAAGTAAATTCTGATTAAATGTACAGTGCAAAAATGACTTGGGCAAATTTGCTTCCCTGATTTGAATAAATTATACGTGCAAAGCCAGTTTCAAAGTTTCATTAATCAGGTCCTTTGTCCAGATAGTATAAAGCCATCAATGACAGCAGCTGGGTTCTACATTTATACGCAATGAAATAATTTAGGATGACTTTGTCATGTTACCAGAAATAAACTCACAGTTTGAGGCTGTTGTTCACAAACTGAGTTTTTATTATGAAGCCCACAAAGGGAATGCTTCCAATAGTTTTATTGAATGAGAGAGTGGGAAGTGAATGTGACATACTGATATAGCTGGTGAAAAATGGGATAAGTACTTTACTTGGTTAATGTTTTGCAGTATAACCTTTGTGGGGGCTGAAAGCTGATATCTTTGTTATTCATTAACTTGGATTTCATGCTAGCTATTGCTAGTTTCAACCCAAGTTGTAAAAATGCCCACCATTAGAAAGTCAATAGGTAGTTTTTATAACTATGCTCATTTTGGGGAGAGTTTTTTTTTCTTCTGTGTGTCTGAAGATTGAGTAATCTCCCAATGACCTGAAAGAATTAATTTGTCCAAAAATATGAATTTTTACTAATATAGTATCAAAACAATGGAATATTAGTGAGGAAACATCCAAGAAGAAGATAGTAATTCTTGTTCTAATGCAGATCTTTAGAATAATTCTCATACAATGTTGCTTAGACATGCTCATTCATATATGTTTTATAATATATATTTATGTAATTTTTCTTAAATGAGTAACTGAAATCTGATTTTTTAAACCAAAAGATAATAAAGCAGTGTTCTTTGCAAAATAGCTAATCACATAGTAATACTTATATAAGAATAATAAATTTATATAGTACTTTAGTGTTTAAGAAGAGATTTCCTCATAATGCAAAAGAAATATCTATAAACATTCCTTCCAACCTCAAATAATATAGAATTCTAACATCATAAAATATTATCTCAATTGAGTGTCAAAAAAATTGTCATTTCTCAAAAATCACCAAAGTAAAAAACATAAAATGAATTGCAGCATTGATTTCCTTGGGCCAATAAAGCTAATGAAAATCTATTTTCTCTCATTATATTAACCAGTGTTGCACATTCATTAGTCCTGGCCTATATTAAAATGATACTGAAAATAAAAGTAATGAAAAATATTACAGTGGGATATCACAAGATTCTAAAGTACCCCCCAAATCATCAAAGACTGCCTTTTGTATAATATAGTTTTAATGTTACTTAATACTATTGTATTATACTTCTTTGAACATTACCAATCTATTGACATAACATCAACAGTCAACTAGATTATTTGATTTACCAGGATATACTATTTACCCACTTTGTTGGATACACGGTTTATGTGTAAGCTGAAGAACAACTCTAGCCATACACTGACATAAATAACTCAAAAAAAAAAAGATGCTCAACATGACTAAGGTAATTACCTAATAGAATACAGATATCAAGTTGCTTTTGCAATGTTATCCTTCCCTTTCAAGAGGGAATGTCAGCGCATAAAGTTATGATATATATGTATGTTAGAAATGCTAAATACTAAAGGTGATGAATTTGCCAAAAATTGTTTTACTGTAATACATAAAATATCCATGAAATTGTACTAGCATACACTTTTATAGGGAGGCAGTTGTAAAAAACCAACTCTTCTGCAGAGTTTTAGGGTGTGGAGTTTTGTTCACTCTTTAATGAATCAGGGTGAGTAATAGGACATCACTTTCCTATGAGAGAGGAGGAAAGGATGTTAAGACAGTAATCAGTCTGTGTCATTGTGATTTCATGCCATAGGCTACTAATCTTGGGTCTAGAGAATAGTTTCTAGGGAGCTAAGTAATAGTGCATGAACTAGTGGACCTAGGTCAAGAAGACCTCAGTTCAAATGCTGCCTCAGGCACTTAAAAGCTGTGTGACCCTAGGCAAATTATTTAGGCTTTTTGGGCACCAGTTTCTTCATCTGTAAAATGGTAACAAGAATTGCATCTACTTCCAAGGGTTCTTGTGAGGATAAAATAAGTTAATGTTTTAAAATACTGCACAAATCTTAAATTATTACATAAATTCTTCGTTTTTTGAAACTATTTCCTTCATTGTTTTCTATCTGTTAAAAATTAGAAATGTAAGTCCATATTTACAAATTTAAATTGACAAAAACAAAAGCTAATTATATTATATTTATTAATTCATTGGATCTATGATCTAATCATAGTGATACAAATTGTCATCTATCCAGAATGATTCATTTCCATATCTTCCTGGAAATCCTTAATAAGTGAAGTCTTCAATTCACTGGAAGCATTTCTTGGAGAAAAAAAAAAAAAAAAAAAAAAAACTCTTGGTCTTTCTGCATTCTATGAACACCAGGGGGCTGTCTGTTATCTTTCCCTCTGGTCTGCCTCCTTTTCTGAGTATATTTCCACTGCACTCACATAAACATAAATAGATAATATTCTATAGTTATATAGATAACAATGAGATAAATATGCCATATTACTGTAAGGAAATTAATCATCAAAAGCAAATTCATTCATTGTTTACCGAATATGCATTAAGAACATTTAGGAAATAACATTGCAGTTTTCAGTTTTTAAGACCTGAAGAGACATATTGTTTTAAAAGAAGCCTTTATTTTAATGTCATGAAAATTATCTGAAAATAGCATTTTGATATTAAAGCTTAAAATGTTAGAAATAGTCATCTTCAAAGAGTAAAATTGAAAAATATTGACCTCAAGGATATAATAAATGTTTTTTTTTCTTGTTTTTTATTCTTTTTTAAAAAGACCTCAAAAGTTTATTAAAATATGGTTAGTTCTTAAGAAAATATAAAAATTGAGGGTGAGGCAGTAATTTTTAGTTATTTCAGAAACTCTATACCTGTGTTTTTAGTCACCAAGACTGTTAGATTTCATCTATTAGGTGGTCAAACTGCACATGTATGTATCTATCTGTTTCTTTTATCCATTAATGCCTTTTATTATCGAATTTTTTACACAAAAATTTCTTATTGTACTCCCTGAATGTTTAGAATGTACAAGTATACACACATACATGCATATATACACATACAGAGCATGTTTAATCCTCTAAAAACAAGAAGTATTTCGCTTCAATATTTTAAGTCTGATATTTTTAATACTTTATAAATCATGACCACTGCCCATCATTGTGTACTATAGATATTTAAGTGCTTCAAAAAGCCAAATACAAGCAACCAGATAAGAACTTCAAGATGCTGGATTCTTGGTGATAGATCTGTCAATAGTTACTGCCCTTCATCTCTTTTCCCATTTTGAGCAGAATATAATAATTTAGAATGACTTTGTCTTGTTACCAGAAATAAGCTTCTGTTATTTTTTTTTAGTAAACTGACAGCTCCTGGCCTTAGCACTCACCGCTAAAAAGGCAGAAATGATGCCCTGACAGAAGTGCAGCAAATCAAAGGAAAAAAATGACCATAATTCATGGTTGAAATGACATTTAAATTTGTGTTAAGAATTCACTATAGGATGTTTTGTGTTCTTTGTGTCTGCTTTTAGCAGATGATTTGTTTGTGGTGTAGTAGAAGCCACTTTTCCCCCTCCAGGACAGACTGGTACAGAGCAGAAGTCATTACTGTCAAACAACTGTTCAACAACATACATGAGAGGAGTCACTCAGGGCAGATCACTCTGTGGACAGAAGCCCAATTCACCTAATGTCTGTCTCCAGACAGAAACAACTGGATTAGAGACCAGCATTGACCAGAATGAGCTCCAAGGTCCAATGACTTCGAAATAAAATACTCCATATTTCATTTTTTATATTTAAGTATTTTAGCCACTAATAAATTGATATCCTGTTTATAAGACCTAAATTATAACTCTGTCCCATGACTTAGTCTTACAAGTTAATCTACTTAACACCAAGTAGCCTGCTATATTTGATCTGAAGATAAATTGTAGAGTCTACCTAATAGAGGGTATGGGACACAACTAAGTCACTTATAACATGGCCAAAGGATATTTCTCATAAATGGAGAGAACCATATTCTTAACTAATGCTAATTAGAATTATGATTTTAATCTAGTTTTTAATTTAATAGTAAGATCTGCAATAGCTGAGTAATAACAATGTGCTAATAATTATCGTTTTGGTTTTTTTTTTGTTTTTTTGGAGGGGGGAATACTGAGCCTGTGATTTCACTGGTGTACAGAACTCCCAATGAAGACACTCCCTCCATTCAAACATCTGCTCTGCAATTTATAGTGTTAGAAAGTTAACTGGAATTTTAAGAGAATAAATCACTTTCCAGAGTCACAGTGTCTTTACATATCAGATTCAAGACTTTAACTCTGATCTTCCTGATTCCAATTCTGGCCTGGGAATCCACACTGCCAAAGATGTCAGAGGCCTCAGGGTAGATCACTAAACTTGAAGAGAACCAAATTCAAATTTAATTGGGAAATGTCTAATAAAAATAAAAATACAATTTAATGTAGATAATGTTAATTTGTGGTTTTACAACTCAATATGTAGCCTACAAAGATCCTTTTCTATTAGAATTTGACACCACTGTTCTAACCCATGCTGCCTCTGTAATAAGGAATGTTATGTTTGTAGAAGTAACATTAAGAGAGGACTTAGATCTTAGGTAGCAATACTTTCTAAAAAAAGTAGTAGATCTCAAAATGAATCTGAAAAATAAATTTAAAATCTGATTCAGTAATACCCTATCCTGAATGTCATGTAAGACAGATATAGAGATATGCATGAAAAATATATATATATTGGGTATATAGATACATATGAATATATAAACTTTGGATATTAACCTTGGTCATTTCTATTACAAACTAAATACTTGTTTATTTTTATTAAAAATAAATTGTGCATGCCTTTATAATTTACTTCTCCCACTAAATCCTCTCAATTGAACAATTCAAAGGACAGCAAAAAGGAGGTGGATAATGCAAATATCCTCACCATTAACATGCATATTTAAGCAATGAATATTCCCACATTGACCATATCTAAAAATATGCCTCCCTCTTTTCACCACCTCTCTCAAAAGATAAGTGAAATATTTCATCTTCATTCTTTGGACTTATGGTTTATCAATGTATTAATTAAAATTCTAAGGCCTTTCCAACTTGTGTTTTCCTATAATATTTTCATCCTTGTTTAAGTTGTTCTATTCTTGTTGCTCTGCATCAGTTCATAGAGGTTTTGTACTTTCCTCAGAAACTGTCCATTTTGAATTTCTTATGAAACAATAATAATCTATTATATGCATAGATGATCATTTGTTTAATTATTTCCTGAAATGAGCACACTCTCTTTGTTCAATTTGAGGCTATCACAAAAATAACTACTATAAGTATTTGGTACATATAGGTCTTTTTCCTCTTTTTTTGATCTCTTCAAGGTATCAAATTAGTAGACATATAATTAGGTCAGATTATATGCACTGTTCTGTCACTCTGGGGATCTATTTCCAAATTACTTTCCTGAATTATTGGACTAATTCAAAGCTGAACTAAGTTCACAATCTGTTTTCCCATAGCCTTTCCAATATTTGCAATTTCCCTCCTTTGTTATCTTTGCAAATCTGATTAGAGTGAGGTGTTGGTTGAAAGAGTAGCTTCTTTTTTCTCTTGACTATTTAGCTAAATCTTGTCTTTTACTTTAATGACATTTTATTTCTTTCAATATGAAAAATTTTAAATGTTAGCAACAACTGAAAGACAATCACTATGTTTTGACTCATCTATTTTTTCTTTTTTTTCCTTCTTGTAGATGATGATTTTTTCCATGAGCTACCAGAAACTTTTCCATCTGACCCTCCTGAGCCTCTGCCACATTTCCTTATTGAACCTGAAGAAGCTTATATTGTGAAAAACAAGCCTGTGAACCTGTATTGTAAAGCCAGTCCTGCCACCCAGATTTACTTCAAGTGCAATAGTGAATGGGTTCATCAAAAGGACCATATTGTGGATGAGAGAGTAGATGAAACTTCTGGTAAGTGAAAGATGCCAAAATGTAAGAACTTAAAATACAGTTTAACTATGTTCATGACTTACTTGTTAGTTTTCATCCTGGTCTATAAACTGGTGAACTATAGCATAATATATGCTGATAAATATTTGGTCATGTTGTAATGATTATCAGCTTACATACTACAAAATCAAAATGGAATAATGGGTCATCACCTGATTTCTGGTCTGAATAACTAAAGAAAATTCTAACATGGCTTTTATTTTTGGTCCTAACTTGAGATTTCAAATCGAGGAGAATTCCTAGGTGTAGAAATTCTTTCTGCTGATGTAATTCTATCTCAGATAACAGGAACGGCAACTGGGATCCATAGAAAATATTAAAATTACATTCTTGAATCCCACGTAGATGTAGCTGGTACCAAATAAGATGATGAAGAAGTGTTTTTTTGCATAGGGAAAAATGGCTTTCAGATCTTTGAACTTGAGTGCAAATCACAGCTCTGTCACAAATTGAGTGCTGCTTCCTTATGTGTAAAACATGGAGAAGAGTACCTGTACACTAACTGCTTTATATGACTGTGGGGAGGCATATTATGCAAATATGAGCTACTGTTATTATTACCTCGTGAGTTCCAAGACTATATTAAACCAAATACAAAAGATACTGATAACATATGCCTTTCCAAAACGGGGATCTAGAAGTTTTGTTTTGTTTTACCTTAAAAGATGATAGGGATTTAATTCTATAATTCTTTAGCATAACTGGCCTTTAGCATTCTTCTTCCTCTAGGTAAGAGTCCCACCTATTACCTAAAGGTAATAGCAGCTTATATTTATATAGCACTTTCTGTAAAATGTCAGGCATTGTGCTAAGTGCTTTACAATTATTATCTCATTTGATACTCACAACAACCCTAGGAAATAGGTGTACTATTTTCCTCTTTTTACAGGAAAATGAGGCAAACAGATTAAGGGCCACATCACTGAGGTAGGATTTAAACTCAGATCTTCCTAACTCTAGGTCCACTATTCTATCCACTATACCACCTAACTACCCAAGCAGGTACTGAAAAAATAGACTGAGTGAAGACATTCCAGGTACTATGGTTGTTGAAGTAACAAGGAGAATGAGGTCAGTGTTGAGTACAGGTAGCAATAATATCCCTCAAGGCATTTTGATTGCTTTGGTATTTTGGTATGTTGGTTTCAGTAAATAGGAAAAGGAAGAAACTATAGCTGTTCAAATAAGATAAGGGAAAGAAATAGTTGTATTGTTTGGCTGCTCACAGTAATAGGAACCCGTATACAGGAAGCTTAGAAGCAAAAATCAAAACCATACACACTTCTGTGGTTGGTGGTACTCAAGCTATGTTTTTGTTTATGCACTGACTAAGGTCCCTTGAACATATGCTACTCTTAATATGATCACCATAAGACCAATTATTCAGGAGTAGGATTAAATAAAGGGGATTTTCCTGATAGCCCTCGGGATTTAACTGTATATACATTGTAGATAAGAACAACTTTTCCTGACAAGGATTCAAATTCATAATAATTCATAATGGGTGACCAAGGGAAGATGTAGAATAGCTTTCTAAAGTTCATTTGAATTAGAGAGATATTAACTTTCCTGGGATGATTTAAATATGATCATGCCTAAAGGCAAGGAAATTGTCCAAATGAACTCATAAGAATTCCTCCCAGGCCTATGGTTTTATCATGCTGAATTTCAAAACACAGTCAATAAACTCTTCCCCTGATGAATTATGATAAAGATCAGAAGAGTGCTTCTGGACTTACTTTACTAATAGTGTTTCCCAATTGGCTCATTTTTCCTAAATTTAAAAATCTATTAATTCAGATTGGTTCAAAACTTTGGATTAGCCAGAGAAAAACAGTGGCATGTACCTGAGGATGGTTTTGCTTTCAGATGCTAGTTTATGCTAACTACATAAAGATAAAGTCAAGGGGCTCAACCATAAAACAAAGAGGGAGGGAGAGAAACTGGAAGAGGAGGAAAAGGAGGAAGAGGAGGAGAAGAAAGAGGAGAAGAAGGAGGAGGAAGAAGAGGAGGAAGAGGAGAAGGAAGGGGGGAGAAAGAGGAGGAGGAGAAGGAGGAGGAGGAGAAGGAGGAGGAGGAGAAGGAGGAGGAGGAAGAGGGGAAGGGGGGGAGGAGGAGGAGGAGGGGAGGAGATTGTGTGTGTGTGTGAGAGAGAGAGAGAGAGAAATATCCAGAGGAACAAAGAAAATTTCTCCTAAAAATGTCTGTACATATACATGTATGGCAAACTTAAACTTAGAAAATTAGATTGAAATAGATATTTATCATGGCTAAAAATCTTGTGATTCTGTGCCATTTTGGTTGCATGTTAGAGAAATACATGAGTTTATTGCAAGCTGATGATTGCAAAAATAACTGGGTATCAGACAGGAGGGTAGTCTACTTTAGGGAATTGTACCACCACTTGGTCTAATTACTCAAAAAAATAACTCTACCAGATGTTTTGGAAGTCTCAAGTGGACTGAATTTTATTTGTTTCAGCTCATTTATTTGTACAGAGTTCAAAAGCACACACTTTTAACAGGGTAGGGGGGTGGGGTGGGTGAGGAAGGAGGAGGAAACCAGTACTGCTAAATAAGATTGGGAAAGGAATTTTGGATTTGAGTGGCTGCTAGTAGTAATAAGAACTCCTGTACAGGAAGATTGGAATTTGAAAAAATAACATACTTCTGTTACTTAATGCCTGCACCATTATCTTCATGTTACATTGATAATCCACAGGGAAAGACATTTCCTGGTCTGGAAAACATTCTATTTCCCATGTGCTCTTTCTATTCATTAATATTGTGTGCATGTCATGAATAAAATGGTATTTAAAAGTGCCTTTCAAAACAATTACGGTCTAAAAGTTATAATGTTAAAACATTCAGGATAGACTAGAACAAGACCAAGAAATGGGTGCATTCCAAAGTCCCTTCCACTTTTAAGTTTATTTTCCTAAAGGGGTAGAGATTTTCTCTTTTGCTTCCTATATTCTTTTATACTGTTACACGAATCATTTTCATATCTATGTGTTGTCAATCTCTCTTCAACCCTAGCACTGTAGCTGCAGCTACCTGTTGGAAATTTCCAATTAAATGTCTCCTTGGCACATCATACTCATATATATATATATAACACACTTTATCTTCTCCCCCTTGCTCCTGGATGGCAGAGTAGAGAGAATGGTTCTGGAATTAGAAAGACCTGAGTTCAAATTCTGATTCAATCTCTTACTAGCTGTGTGATCCTGGGTAAATTTACTTAAGTCTATCTCAATTTTCTTATCTGTAAAATAAGGATAATTGAACCCACTTTCCAGGGTTCTTATGAAGATTGAATAAGATATTTGAAAACACTTAATAAGGTGTCTGGAAAATAGTAGGCATTTAATAAATTCTTCCTTCCTTCCTTCCTCCCTTCCTTCCATCCATCCTTCTTTCCTTCCTTCCATCCATCCTTCCTTCCTTCCTTCCTTCCTTCCTTCCTTCCTTCCTTCCTCCCTTCCTTCCTTCTTTCCTTCCTTCCTCCCTTCCTTCCTTCCATCCATCCTTCCTTCCTTCCTCTCTTCCTTCCTCCCTCCCTTCCTTCCTCCCTTTCTTCCTCTCTTTCTTTCTTTCTTTCTTTCTTTCTTTCTTTCTTTCTTTCTTTCTGCCTGACTCTTCTATCCTACAAATGTAAGGGTACCACAGTTTTTCTCTTCACCACCAAGGGAGGCTATTCTCTCTATCTCATACTGACTGCATATTGTTGGGTAGCTGTACAACATTTTCCAGAATACCTTTTTCTACTTCATGTTAAAGAAAATCCCAAAATGGAGTCATAAAGAATTGAACAAGAGTGAAACAATTCAATAACAAATTCACGTTAAATTTACAAGAGCTGTTACCTTAGTGGGGGCCCTTATCACTTCTCATCTGAACTACTGTAACTCCTTCCCTCCACTCTCTCCTTTCTCCAATTCACCTTCTCTATAGATACCTGAATTACCTTCTGAAGGCACAGGTTTTTATCCTGTCTCTCCTCAGCTCAAAAACCATTGTGGCCTTCAGTTTGGTCTATTATCTCTTTTGCAAACTCAGCATTTGTCTTTATATCTCAAGTGCCTAAAATAATGCCTTTCTCTTAGTATGATCTTAATAAATTGTTCAAATTAAACAAGAAAAAGAAAATGTATTTATACTGCACTTTGAGACTTGCCAAGTATATTTAACACACAATTTCATTTGAGCTTTATACCAACTCCAAATTAGAATCTCAACAAGTACTATTTTTTCCCTCAATTTAGAGATGATGAAACTAAGATTCAAAAGGGCCAAGTGAATTTGTTCATTCTCACACAGGGAAGGTTAGAAGCTGAGGAATTGAAAGCTTTGCTGACCCCAAATCTGGTACTATGTTCACTGTTCCATATTATAGAATTTGGCTTAATGTTAACATAGTAGCTCTAAAAACCTTTTTTTTTTCTTCTGAGCATCACTACTACATCTAGTAGAAGAATATCAAAGAAACATGTGAATATTAGAAAAAAAATCAGTAGCAGAAATAAGATAGGTAAAAGTAGCATTCATCATGTCTCAGGTTGGGCTCGGTTGCAATCTGTTCATGTCTTCCTATTTATCAGGACCTCAGAATATCAATGTGCTCCATATCAAGAAAACTTTTTTTTTCCATTTATGGGATGAGTTTTTGTTGATGGTTGTGTGCATTGTGTGTGTTTGTGGATCTATACATATATATCTAGCTTTCTATATACATATATAATTATAACATATATATATATAATTTTCCAGTTACATGTAAAACATTTTTTTACATTTTTTTAAACTTTGAGTTCCAAATTCTCTCCCTTTCTTCCTCCCTTCCCCCCTATTGAGAAGGCATATGTGAAGTTATGCAAAACATTTCCATAAAAGACATGTTGAGAAAGAAAACACTGATCTCACCCCCCCAAAAAAAAAACTCTTACGAAAAATAAAATAAAATAAATATATATGCTTTAATTTGTATTCAAACAAAACAGTTTTTTCTCTGGGTATGGATAGCATTTTTCATCTTAAGTCCTTCAAAGTAGTCTTGACATATCAGGAAAATTCAAAAAAGTTTTACATTATGAAATAAATTTCCATTAAGGAAGATTCCAAGACTTCAAAAAATTAGTTAATGAGAAAAAGGGCACTTCTCACAATTTATGTTTATGTTTGAGGGAGAACTCAAAGGGATAGAAACTTCTTTCATAGATTTACAATACAGTTATCCCTTTCACACCATGGAGATTAGGGCATGGTGCCCCCATGACCTGGAAAATCCACATAAAATTTTGGCCTTCCCTTTATATCTGAGAAGAAATTTGAATTATTATAGTATAATAGATAAAGCATGTTGATATCATACAATATTATAACATATTTTAGACATTTCTGAATTTCTAATTTTTTTCTGTTTTTTTGCTATCTTTTTTTTCCATCTACAGCTTCTATAAAACTCCCAAAAAATTCTCATTTAATTTCTTATGCCAACCTGCAATATAACAAACCTTTGAAGAAGAAAGTCACAATGTGAAAAGCATAACTGTATTAAAGGACATTTTGAGACATGATCAAGGCTATCCCCTGAAATTAAGCTTACTGAGGACTCTATTTTTTTTTAATCCAGGAAGTTTCTTTCCATAGGAAACCAAAAGAAATTGAAAGATACTGAAGAAAGGGTATTTGGTCAGACAGGGTTTGAACTAGGTAACTTTGGAATTCCCTTTCAGCTCTTAAATTCTGTGACTCCATGAAATTATAATTGTAGTATGTTAGCAAAACTCCTCATACATAATAGGTACTTGAGTAATTATAATAATGGCAACAATAATAATTAAGAATTATAGAACATGCTATGGTTTGCAAGCATTTTTACATATGTGATCTCATTTGATCCCTACAAAAATTTGGGGAAAGAGATGTATTATTATTTTCATTTTACAGATGAAAACACTGAAGTTGAAATAGGTATGATGATTCATCCAGGGTCAGAGTGATCAATTAATAAATGATTAAAAGGCATGAACTATGTCCAAAGAGTTATAAAATCATGCATATTCTCTGACCTAAGTGTACCACTACTGGTCATGAATCCCAAAAGAGACTTAAAGAAAGAAAAGAACCCATTTGTACAAAAATATTTATATAGCTACTTTCTCAGGACAAAGAATTGGGATTTGAGGGGATGCCCATCAGTTGAGAAATGAATAAAATGTAGTGTGTGATTATGATGGAGTATTATTGTTCTATAAGAAATGATAATCAGGATATTATCAGAAAAAAACCTGGAAGGTCCTATATGAGCTCAAAATGAGATGTATTGTGTACAAAGTAACAGCAAAGTTGTGGAATGATCAGCTGTGTATGATTTTGCTTTTCTCAGAAATACAATGATACAAGACTATTCTAAAGGATGCATGATGAAAAAATGTTATCTATATCCAAAGCAAGAACTGATTGTATCTGAATACAGACTGAAGAACACTTTTTTTTCCTTGAGGTTTCTTTTTTTTTGGGGGGGGGAGGAGGAAATCTATGTTTTATTTTGCGATATGACTTTTATGGAAATGTTTCACATAACTTCAGGTGTACCTTTTCGAGGAGGGGGGAGGAAGAGAGAGAATCTGGAACTGAAAGTTTTTTAAAAAATGTAAAATTTTGTTTTACATGTAATTGGGGAAAATAAAAATATTAAAATAAAAAAGTGTCTGAAGTAGAATTTCTATCTACTGCATTACAAAGCTGACAAATGCTTTAAAGTTGATTAAGATATTAAATATGGGAAAGGGACAAGAATAGAAACAGCAATAATACCCATTGCAATCAAACTATAGTGAATCACATAAAATATATTTGAATAAAGGTGATTCTCTCGCCCAGAATATTTCTGTTTCTGGACAGATATTGTAGTGTAGTGGAAAGAGCATTTGACTTGAGGTGATTCAAATTCTACCTCTGATCATTTATTAATGATTTAACTATAGTAGGCAAGTGCTGAGCCTGATTATTTACCTGTACAATGGAGATGATAAGACTTATTTCATAGAATAATTATGGAGATCAAGTGAGAAAGTATGCTAAGTATTTTGCCTATTCTCAAGCACTAATTAAATAGCAGCTGTTACTGTCTTGAACAATTCTCTATGGAATTTAAGACATTTGCAAGACTACAAGAATTAGAAAATTACAAAACTGCATTTATTGATGCTAGGCCAGTGACTTTCATTTAACTCTTCACCTAGTGATTCTGGGTCTGATATTACAAGTAGCTATGTTATTATGTTGTGCTAAACTGTTGCAACAGCATCCTACCTTAGAAGTTATAGAAAACTAAAACCTTCTACTATGCAGAACACTTAGGAGGCTATTGCATTTCTGGGAAAAGTCCAAGTTAAGTCCACTGAATTTCTGTCTATACTTAGGTACCAATGCTGCTTGAGATTGAAAATCTTCCAAGAAAAATAGTATGGCAGAAACTAGGCACTGACCAATACCTAATCTCCTATACTAAGATAAGGTAGAAATGGGTCCATGATTTAGACATAGTGTTAAGCAAGTTAGAAGAACAAAGGAAAGTCTACCTCTCAGATCTGTGGGGAAGGAAGGTATCTGTGGCCAAAGAAGAACTAGAGTACACTATGAAATGCAAAATGGATAATTTTGACTATATTAAGTTAAAAAGTTTTTGTACAAACAAAATAAATGCAGACAAGATTAGAAAAGAAGCAGAAAACTGGAGAGGGGGATTCACATCCAAGGGTTCTTATAAAGGCCTCATTTCTAAAATGTATAGAGAATTGACTCAAATTTATAAGAATACAAGCCATTTTCCAATTGATAAACAGTCAAAAGATATGAACTTCATATGAAGAAATTAAAACCACATCTAGTCATATGAAAATAATGCTCTAAAACATTATTGATCAGAGAAATTCAAATGAACCAACTATGAGGTACCACTATACACCTCTCAGATTGGCTAAAATGATAGGAAAAGATAATGATAAATGTTAGAGGGGATGTGGGAAAACTAGGACACTACTACATTGTTCGTAGAGTTTGAACCAATCCAACCATTCTAGAGAGCAATAAAGAACTATGCCCAAAGGGCTATCAAACTGTGCATATCCTTTGATCCAGCAGTGTCTCTACTAAGTCTGTATCCCAAAGAGATCAAAGAAACAGGAAAAGGGCCCACATGTGCAAAAAATGTTTGAAGCAGCCCTTTTTGTAGTGGCAAGGAACTGGAAACTGAGTGACTGCCCATCAGATGGGCAATGATTGAATAAGTTATGATGTATGGGTATTATTGAATAGTATTATTCTATAAGAAATGATCATCAGAATGATTTAAGAAAGGTCTGGAGAGACTGACATGAACTGATGCTAAGTGAAATGAGTAGAACCAAGAGAACATTGTACACAGCAACAAGATTATGCGATGGACATGGCTCTTTTCAACAATGAGTTGATTCAGGCCAATTCCAATAGAGTTGTGATGGAGAAAGCTATCTACACCAGAGAAAGGATTCTGGGCACTGAATGTGGATCACAGCATAGTATTTTCATCTTTTTGTTGTTGTTTGCTTGCTTTTTGTTTTCTTTTTCTTTGTTTTTCCTTTTTGATCTGATTTTCCTTGGGTAGCATGATAATTGTGAAAATATGTATGGAAGAACTGCACGTTTAACTGTATTGGATTACTTGCTTGTCTAATGGAGGAGGTGGAGGGAAAGGAGGGAGAAAAAATCTGGAACACAAAGTTTTGCAAGGGCGAATGTTGAAAACCATCTATGTACATATTTTGAAAATAAAAAGCTAAAAAAGGAAAGTTTTCTAAGACAAAACTGAAGAGCTTTACACCTAAAATGATTAGTTTCTCCTTTAATTTTTTTACTCCAAATTCAGATAAGTGCAGAGTTTAGAAACTTGAGGTTTCTTTGTGATTTTAAATAGTTACTTTTTAAAGAGTATTTTAAGATTTCCAAAGTCTTCTTCTGATAATTTTATGACATAGATAATCAAAATATTCCCTATTTTATAGATGAGGAAACTCATCTGAGATATAGTGATTTCTATGAGACTGAACAGATGTAAGTGTGGATTTGCAATTTGATCTCTCTTGACTCTACAGCCAGCACGCTTTACATCAAAGCTATTTAAACTGTAGGTTGTGACCCCACATGGGGTCCCGTAACTGAATGTGGGGATCATGAAATTATGACTTATCATCAATAAATGTTTGATTTGTATACTTATTTTATATACCTATAGACTCTGGGTCATGTAAAAATATATTGGGCAAAAAGGGATACAAGAGCAAAAAGTTTAAGAAGCCTTGTTTTACATTACTCCTTGGTCATGCCAAGATTGATTTTTTTTCTTTCTTTCCTTCCTGTTTTATTACCACCACATTTTCAGACATTAACAAAATCTAGCTGTATGCAAGCATCATGCAAACAACACAGAATAACTTCAAAGACAGCATGCAGTGAAAATAGGACTACTTATCTGGCATTTATCAGGGAAAAACCTAACTCAGCCTATGTTAATCAAGATCTATACTCTCATCTTTCTCTCTTTGTAGTTGCTGGCAGCACACTGCCACATATCAAGTTCTCCAGAAACAGACCTTTCTGTCAAAGCTCATGTCTCTGAGAACAGCCAGAGTCACAAGGATCTCAGCCTTAGTACAACATTTTCCCATTTGGGTTGATTAAAGGTCTTTATTTTAAACAAGTATCAATTATAGAAAGGTAAGCCTAGTGGAAATGCAGTTTAGCAGTGGAACTCCTCCATGAGGACCCATAATCCTAGAGGCATGTTGGGAGGGAGGGGGTGTCCCTAGAAGGGAAGGCCACCCAGCAATAACTTATTTGCCCCAGGACCTAGGGAGCCCTGGTATGGGAAATGCTATTTGTTCCCAGTGCACTAACAAACAGAAACATCTGCTGAACTGAGAGAGCTCTACACAGTCCCCCAGGGCACGTTGCACAGTCCTGAGGGGTCTCGAGACAGAACACCGTGTGAAGGGAGCATCAGATCTCAGGATTCTGGACAGCGGGCCTGGCTTTGATCTCCTTTGTATCAGCCTGGATGACAATTCAGATAGTCTGTTCCTCTGCAGGGTCCCCACCTGAGCCACCATTGAGCAGCAGTAGAACTAGAGTGGCTATTTCTCCACGCACGAAGGGATGGTCAAGGCTAACTAAGGGAAAAGCAGATACCGACTATTTCCCTCCAAACGGGTTTTCCAGACAGCAGGGGGCAGTACAGTTTCTGAATGCTTCTCTCACTAAACTGCAAGTCTCTCCTGAGATAAACTCTATGCTTTCATCCCTCTCTGCACCCCAAGCACCTCTTTGCCTCTGCTCTGCTCCGCCCAGCAGCAGGGGGCAGTGCAGTCTTCCTCTCTGCTCTGCTCCGCCCAGCAGCAAGGGGCAGTGCAGGCTCTGAATGCCCCCTCACAGATCTGCAGCTCTCTCCTGAGGTAAACTCTATCTTCTCATTCCTCTCAGCACCCCAAGGTTCTCTCTGCCCAGCCGCAGGGGGCAGTGCAGTTTCTGAATGTTCCCCATTGCGCCCAACCATACGTCTCTCTTGAGATCAGCTCTCAGCATCAGAGCTTCTCTCTGTGTCCCAAATTTAGGTAAGCTTTTCTGTTCTCTTTAGTGAGATGCTTGTTTTTTTTTTTTTTTTTGGCTGTACCATAACAAGGCAATACATATTTACCCCTTAGTCCCCAAATTTCTGAGATTTCTGTTTTCCATCACTTCCAGTGTCTTCGGGTCCATCCTATACAGATTTCTTGTTCAGAAAGGGGACGCTGGCTATCGTTACCCTGAGTAAGACCACGTTATTCAGTTATTCTTTTAAAATTCTTCTCTATTTACATTCATCTCCATCAGCCAAGGGGGTACTCTTAAATTCTTAAATTTATTTCTGAGAAATTGAGGTTGGTCATTCCACCTCCTGCCCCCACGCCTCTGGATCCCCATGCTTTGGAAGCTCTCCTCACACCTTTTGGAACTGTAGAAGAAAAATTCAGTACCCTGCTTTTGAGTAACAAATCTGGAAACAATTTTAATTAAATAATTATAATTCCAGGTATCTCACACTAGAGAGAAAAATGAAAAAAAAAAAGAATCCTTTGAAAAATCTGTTCTCCTAAGTCTTTTTCCAGTTACCAGTTTTAGAGTCTAAGAATAAAGATTAATTAGATAGTCAATTTCAAATAGGTGACAGTCTGCGTATTCATTTGGATTCATCCAACAGGACTATAATCACTTAATTTTGGAGCAATCATTTTCCATTCAATTCCTCTTTTAACCACTCCCTCTAATGACTCTCTCTCTCTCTCTCTCTCTCTCTCTCTCTCTCTCTCTCTCTCTC
>JAJPUD010001047.1:0-53873 GCA_023553655.1 Myrmecobius fasciatus | reverse complement strand
CTCTCTCTCTCTCTCTCTCTCTCTCTCTCTCTCTCTCTCTCTCTCTCAACCTAGTCAAAGATAAGCTTTAAAACTGCTTTTCTTAATGAAATTAATCAGAGACATTCTTCCTTTTAGACCACTCAGATTCAGGAGGAAACTTTCCTGCCCTAAACAGGCCTTTCTTTCCCTTCAGAAACTAGGTAGTCCTTTGATAAGAATGATCTGTAATATAATAGGATCTGTGTAGTACATTCTTTTGAAATTGATAAAGAAAAACTGATTAGTTTTCTCATATAGATTAGATCAAGAAATCTAATATTATCTTGTAATAGGGGACCTGGTAAAGATGGCCTTGTGTCCTTCCATAGAATCTATCTACTATCAAGGCTCAGCTCAGTTGAGACCTTCTAGAGGCCATTTTTTACTTTCCCAGGTGTCAGTGTGACCTCCATCCTCATCACTCTTATTTTTAATATCCTTTATTTGCCTATCTGTGAACATGACTCTCCCCCACCCAAGACAAATGTGACCTCCTTGAGGGAAAGGACTCTAACTTTTATCTTTTTATTCCCAGTGGGTGCTTAATAAATATATTTTGATTGATGTGTGTCCACTAAGGTAAAACCCCCTCGTTCAAATATTTATACTGACCCATCTTCTGAATTTAAGGTAAAGAGAGATTTAGAATAGTGAAGGGCAGACTAATTTGGAATATTTTTTTAAAATCATTTTGAGAAATACTAAAAGATAATGTAATATTCTATGAAAATGTTCATTATAAACTTACATAGAGATACTATTTATACCATATTGTATTGATGATGATACTATTAATAGCAATAGCTGATATTTACATAACATAAGGCTTACAAAATACTTTAAATGTTATTTCATTTAATCTTCCCCATAACTCTGTAAGTGGGTGCTATTTTGTTATTGCCATTTTACAAATGAGAAAACTGAAACTGAGCAGTTAAGTACCTGAGATATTCTATGTCTATTATATCTCCTAATGAACTTAATCATTGCTTCTTGCAAGGATTCTTCTTAACTTATAATAAAATAAAGTCTATTTTCAGATTACGAGAAAAGTATATAAGGTATAACCCATAAAAGAAAAGTTTGTGAATTCTTTTTACATTTTACCAAATAATGTACAAAATATTAAAAATTGTTTTAATATAATTAATTTTAAAGTATCAATGGCAGCTTTATATCTCTAGAAGCATTGAAGTTAAATAGTCATATGCTTTTGTACCAACAAAGATAAATGTATAGAGAATATGCACATTATTTCTCTTTTGCCACAGAAGCATTTATTTTGGAATCTGGAAATAAGTAGATTATATATAAATAGAAAAGTGGTAAGTACATCCAGGTAGTCACAAGACCATAATTTTATTGAGTGTTTCTGGTAACATAAACCAAGATAAAGAGTGGTTAGCAGTTTGTCATAACAGGATATCAAGATAAAACCCTTTTTATTATTGCTGACTTTTTACTTATTCTTCAGGTCCATGAACATCATCCTCGCATAAAAAATTGACATTTTCTTTTTGGCTTTGACACTATATCTGAACTTTTCTTTCTTGCCAAAGTAAAGTGAAATAGGATCAGAAATAGATGACACTTCAAATCCTTGATCATTTTCCATAGAAAGTTATATATTTAAATAATTTTTTCTTAGAATATCTTCATGACTCTTCAGAATTATTTCATATAACATTATAAATACACACAACTACATAAACAAATATGTATTAAATTACACCATGTTTGTTGGGCTATGTTATTATATTTTAACAGGATGCTGATTTGAACATTTTAATAGCTTGTAATTATTGAACACATGGCCAAAAATACTATTGCCACCTTGTTGAGAAAATAATAATTCATATTGATTTTATTATGTAATTTTGGTAAAATAGATTTCATGATAGAAAAACAGAAGTCTTCAGCAGTTTCAGAGTGATGGATGTTTTAAATATAAGAAACAGGATTTTCTTCTTTAAAGATTAACATTTAGAGCAATTTTAAGTTTAAAAAAATCAATAGATAATATTTTATTTTGCCTCAGAGAATAAAATATTGATTAATATTCCATTTTAATCATTTGATAAATGTTCATAAAATCCTAATATGTGGTAGCTCACTAGAGGGTAATAAAAAATGAAAGTTTGTCCTTAAAAATCTTAGATTGTGGGGAATAGGGTGGGGTGCAACCTGTAATGATAGCAGTATATTTTAACATGTATCCAAAATAAATATGTAAATACCTACAAACACATAAATAGCCAGGGCAAGTTAAGTTTGAGAGCTTTGAAAAAAGTAAGAATTCTAAGAGGAGAAAATCAGAAGAGAGTGTATTCCAAGCATAGGCCTATTTGGCTATATGTAGTTGCATCATTTATATTCTTTAATGTTATACATAAACACAGATTTTATTCCTATACCTCACTGAGGATCACTTCAGAAGTGTGCATCTCTGTATATCCCTATTCAAGTAGAGGCCTTTATTCTGTTGAAAGAAAATTAGTTTCTTATTAATGCAAGGACTCTGATATTATTAGGATCATATTGTGAAAGCAAATAGAGGAAAGTCAGCATTCATGAATAGCAACTGTAGATATGCTTCTTGTAAGGGCTTTTGTTGTATTGATGTTAAGTAAGAATAACCAGTTTTCAAGAGCCAGTATATAAGGGTAATTTTAGCTCCTGCAGATATATATGAAGGGACAAGAGTGAATTTTTTAATTCTATTTCTAAGGAAAAATACACACACACATACATATATATATGTATATATATATGTATGTGTGTGTGTATATATATCAATTTCTGGATAGTAATTAAAGCACTGGATTAAGTGCTTCATTTAAGAAAGTTTAAGATGATTCCAGCCAAAATCCCACATAGAAATGCAAATTGGAATACAAATTTTGCTATCACCTTTTAAAATTATTTATTTATTTATTTGAAACTTAAATATAAACTAGGAAAAGAAAAAAAATTGCCATATGCACAGCATAACATAAGAGGATTCAAAATATAAAGGAATAAATTTTAATTTCAAGAAAGCCTATATAATAAATACTATGCATTATTTTCAGAGCTGCCATCTTTTCTTTGCTTTCTTATAAGTTTTCTTTTATCTTCTGTACACTTTTTACTTTATTCTTTCCCCCTCTCCTTCTTCCCACCTCCTCCAAGAAGGCTACAAATAAATGCAAAAACTTTTATTTGCACACACACAAATAACATACAAACATATACACATACACATACATGCATCTACATATATACAAGCACAGATATACAATACACAGATCTCTATTAACTATATCCATATACAAATACATTCATATGCAAATATGTAAGATCATACTATGCTTGTCTTCTGTTTCTTTGAAGGTGGATAACATTTTCATTAGTTCAAGTTTTTACATATTTTTCTAACTTCATTTACTCCTCATTTCCTACATCCTAGCAATATTCCAGTCTTACACTGTTTAGTTATTTTAAATAGTCTAAAACTATATTGATTAATATGGCTAACACATAGTATTTTTCTTATTTTTCTTTTGATTAAATCTATTTTATCTCTAACTTTATCTGAGATCATGATTACTATCCTTGCTTTTTATATAATAAATTCTACTCCTGATCTTTATTTTATGTTTGTTTTTATCTCTTATTTGCTATCTTTCCTTACTTTTCTGCTTTACTTCTACCTTCTATCTTTATCTTGCCCTTCCTCCTATTATATCTTATTCTCCATCCAAGGATTCCTTCCTTTATCCTTCCTCCCTCCTTTTACCCATGTATCTGTCTGAATTTAGAAGACTTTTATAGCCTTCTAAATCTATACATTGTTTATATTTATCCCATTCTCTTTAATCTACACACAATATCCCATTCTTGTTAATCTACCCATCTTTCTATACCCCTCCTTATCTTATTTCTTCACCCTCTTTTTTGATGTTTAGAATAATTTTATTCCCTTCTAAAAGTATATGTTCTCTCTTTAACCTAGATCTAAAATGAGTAAGCTTACCTCTAAAAATACCTCCCTTATCCTCTCCCTCTTCCCTATTCCCTTAGTCTCATTTCTTTCTGAATTATAATTTCCCTCTTTAATCCATTGCCAATAAGAATAGGGTTTCAGAGATATCAGCCCTCCTCTCCCATCTAATTCCTGTCAGTTCTTCTTGTTATACCTCATTTATGTAAGATAATTACTTTTTACCTTTTCCCTCACCATTTTGCTTTTTAGAATCACATCATATACTTAACTCTACCCAATTTTTCTTTTGAACTACTCAATAACTTATAAGAATCTCAGATATACAGTTTATATTTCCATGTATTAAAAAATAAATAATTTGTCCTTATTGAATCCCTAATAATTAGTCTTTGATGTTTACCTTACATTTCTCTTGCATCTTGTATGTGAAATTTTCTATTAAGTTCAGGTCTTTTTTGCAACAAAATCCAGATTAGTTATTTTTCTTATGAAATGTTTCACATTCTCTTTAATTTTTTTTTCATTTTTATATATTTTGTTTTATTGTTTCTTGATCTCTTATAACTTTGCTGGTTTCCCCTTGCCCAATTCTAATTTTCAATAAGTTATTTTCTTCCTTAAGATTCTGGATCTCTGTTTCCATTTGATTAACTTTCTTTTCATAATATATTTATTTTTCTTGAATTGTTATTTTTTTAATTTCCCCTCAATGTCTATCATTTGATTTTTAAAGTATTTTTGAGTTCTTCTATAAATTTTTGGGGAGCAAGTGACCATTTAATGTTGCCCTTTGAAGTAGGAAAGGTTTCTTTGCTTCCGTATTCTCTTCTGACAACAAACCATAGTCTTCTGTATTTCCACAGTAATTTTCTATGATTGGGTTCTTTCTCCTTTGCCTACTCTTTTTTTTAAATTTATAGCAGCTTGTTATTTTAATCACCTTTAGTCCTGGGGTAAAACATGTTTCTCTACTTTCAGGTCCTTTTTTTTTCAGTTTTCTCCTACAGCCTGGAATTGAAACCAACATTCTACTCTCTTGTAAGAGCCCACAACCAGCTATGTCCACATCACAATGCTTCTGCATTCACTAGGGGTATGCTGGCATTCTGGCCCAAGGCATCTAGGCAACACCCCTTATCAATCTGGCATCCCTTCCTTATCAGCAGAGGTTCCTCCAATATTCCCTGACACAGATACCTGACTCACCACACTCCAGGAGTTGAAAATTTCTTGTGTCTGGTTTTGAGGCTACCTCCTAACACAGCTAGGTCCAAGGCTCTGGACTTGTTATTTCAAAGGAACTAGCCTGCCAGTTTACACATCATACAGGCCAATCCTTTATCCTGGTACCTTCAGATCTCTAGTTGTTGGAGAGCCACTGTTGGGTTGTCGGGGAAATCTGGAAAGCTTGGAATTTTCTAACCTACTCTGCCATCTTCCCATAATCCTCTCTGCGGATCACCTTTTGATCTTTCTGTACAGTTTTTATCCATTCAGTGTGGCTATTTGAATGTATATTAATGCAAATAAGAATGCAATTCCAATTACATTTTCCTTTGGGGATAGGGGAAGGTGGAATGAGATCAAATTGTGTTCCTGTTAGGGATGTGTGTGTGTGTGTGTGTGTGTGTGTGTGTGCGTGCACCGACCTAAGCAGGTATTACTTTCCCAGCTATTGAGCATTAATTTTTTTTCTTTTTTAAATATTGTTCTTACTACCTGGTCATTATTATGTGACCTAAATACTCATAAGTAATTCCTTCATTAATAAATCTCACAATCAATGAACCTAGATCCAAATGTATATTTTGTATAGTACCTCACTATACAAGACTATTCTAGCCAGAAACCATAGGCCCCCAAGGGAAAGTCTATTCTTGCCATGTACTCTGCAGAGTACTACCTGGGATGGGATGGGGATGGGAATGGGACAAAAGAAAACCATATGATTTATCATTCCACACAAAACCAAGGTATGGAAAAAAATTAATAAAAAAGCACATTATGCAATAACATTATATACAAATGTTCAGAAAAATTCAGGTGAAAGACCTATCCTTAACTGTGTTCATAATGTTAACATATCACACAATAGGATTCTCTGAAGTTCCAATATCATGGGGAAAAGAATAGCTAGTCCAATTTAAACCATGGACAGAAGAACAAAGAGAATGACAAGAAGAAATGCAACTTCATGGTTTTCCAAGATATTACTGGCATAATTAGTATGTATTCATCAGACTCCTAGGTAATTATTTAAAATTTACCTTCTGATTATTTCTTGAATGTCCCTTCCTCTTTTCCTATCTATTAAATTTATAATATTGTGGAAAAATAGTCTTCCGGGGAGTAGAAATTCTACTGACAGAGTCAATTAAAACTTAACAGGAAGACAAAACTCAAAAGAATGTTCTTTGTGAGAAAAGTTCTGAAGAATAAATACTTGACATACTTGACATAGAATAGATAACATGATTTTTATGACAGTAGCCTCAGTGATATTGTACAGTTAGGCAAACTATTTTAAATTAACTTAGTGATGAAAAGCCTACATGCAAACGTGCCCATTTGTTAAACATACACACACATACAATGATGTGTGTATGTACACACTATTACAGACTTGTGTGGGGACAGAATGTTCAGTCCCATGACCATTGTATCTGATAGCATGTCATTTGATTAGATGATGTGGGATGGTGGAGAGGGAGTATGGTTAAAGTACAAAGTGAGCAGCGAAGAAAAGGGAAGAGTCAAAGTTGATTGAAGTTTTGAACCTGGATAGCTGGAAGGATAATATTGCACTGAACAGAAATAGAATAATTAAAAGCAGGGAAAGGTTTTAGGGGGAAAAGAATAAGTTCTGTTTTCATGTTGAATTTGAGATGCAAATAGAACATCCAGTTGGAGATCTCCAATAGGCAATTTGTGATCTGAGTGAGAATGAAGTTATCAATTAGGAAAGAAAGGCATTTTCCTATTGCCTTTACCAGATCTTGCAAGTCTTCCACACATTGAGTATATAATTGTATAGGATTATGGACTAAAGAAAAAAATAGTCATCTACTCCAACCAGTGACCTGACAATTCTTTCTTTTTATTGTCCTTTGTGGACATCATCTTTGTCAGCACTTTACCCATGATAGTTTTTACATCATAGAAATATGACAGTTCTTATTGACACATTTCGACTCACTGTGAAAATAAAGACAAAATATTTTAAACAATTGAAGGAGACTAGCTCACTATATAATTTTCCCCTTTTAAAAAAGAATATTGCGTTTATTTTTTTCCTTAGGCCTGCTACACAATGGGAATATAAACATAGTGTTCAAAATTCAGCAACTTTCTGTTTGCTTCCCATATGGCTTAAGTTCAATAGATTTTCCCCCAGATTTCTTCAGCTTCTCCTAGCAAAGTACTAAATAGCCATTATTCCTTTTGCTTGCACATTGAGATTCATCAGCTGCTCCTAAACTGCCTCAAAAGTGCTTCAATTTTGCATGAGCACTAAGCTGGGGACTGGGAGACATTACCCAGTGCTGAAGGCCCAGATCATTAGAAAGAGCATGTAAATCCTCTGAACCAGAAATAAAAAGTGCAGAGATTTTCTTTGTGAAGTCTCAACTGCAGCTTTATGTAAAACATGAACCTCTGGCAGGTTATTATGTAGCTTCTTTTTCCTCCTAAATTTTATTTCTGTTTTTTCACTTCAATGCACATGTCATACCCTTTTATTTTTTTCGAATAGTGAACTAAAGTAGAATTAGGGGTATATAAAAATAATAGCCAAATCTTTGTCACCATTTCTCTGATTCCTTTTATTTTTAATGGGATTAGTAATTCAAAGTATTGCTATGAGACTATCAGTATGTCTAAAGGAAAAAAAGAAAAACTGTTAAATAGCAAGAAATCATCAGTGATAAACACTGCTACATAAACATGCAAAGAACAAAAATTTACTCTTTCAGGAAGTGTAAGTATCACAAATACATAAGCATTGCATAAATGGGTTAAACTCAGGGTACAGTCTAGAGAAGTCTGTGGTAGTTAATAGCCAGAAAGAATCAGGCATACTCTTCACCTTCTTCATTGATTTACTTAGGAAGAACCATTGCATCTTAAAAGTAGTTTTTGTTGCATTTGGCTAAGTCAGTGGTTCTCAAACTTTTTGATCTCAAGAACTTTTTATACTCTTAAAAATTAATGAGCACCCTCCCCCAAAGAGCTTTTGTTTATGTGAGTTATATCTTAAAATACCTAACCATAAATTAAAACAGCTCAGTATTATGAAAATTTTTAACCTTGAAGAATGAAAGAGCCTCAAGGACTCAAAAGAATCCCTGGCCCACATTGAAAACTGCTAGTCTAGATAGCCAAGCTTCTTATTGTCACTTTGGTCTAATCTTCCAAACATTTCTGTTCTGTCTCCCTGTCAGTCCTTCAGATAGTAAGTTAAAAGGATATATATGCCCAGTCCTTCCAGAATATTGGGGAAATGCATCTATTTTCTGTAAGTACTGTGTTTTTAAGGCTGCCATGCTAGGATGTTTTATTCCTGGATGTTATTGGGTGCCTCCCAGTATATATGGAAGAGGCATATATAGAATGAAAAACAAACAAGTAAATTAGGATTCCAGGAGTCACCATAAAGGTACCTTTAACATATTTCCACTTCTCATCTTCATTTAATATTTCATTTTAAAATGAAAGTTTTGACTATCAAAACAGGCAGTGTTTAGGATGATTATAGTTTGTTTATAGAGAGCAAAACTCATCCTTTCTTTTAACTGAATCATTTAAACACAAATGTACTTCTCATCTCCATCTACATTTTGTGGATCATCAATAAATGATTGTATCTAGCAATAAATCAATTAGCTAGTATTTATGAATGTCTGTTCTACATCAGCCAGAAGAGAAACACAAAAATAGTGTCTGCCTTCAAAGAGCTCATTTCCCATGAATGGAAACAATGTGTCTGATATACATTGATGATCACAAATGTTCATTATTTATCTAGGAACATACTTGAAAGGAAATTAACACTGATTTAGTCAACACTGCATATGGAAATGATATGAGGAAAAATATTACATAAATCACTTACAGTTGAATGTGAACAAAATCTATTATGAAACTGTAAGAACTTAGGAAATACTAAATGTACAATCTGTAAACAATAAAGTCATACATCTACAGAAGTTTTATGTTGCTGATTTGATTTCTAGTAAAATAAAATGATATTAGCATATCATTTGCATTTGTGCCATTATAATTATTTCTATCCATTTTTCCATCTACAAAAAAAGACTAATCAGTAATAGGTCATCATCATTATCAAGTTGCTCAGTCTTAGCCACTACTGCCCTATGTGTATAGTTTCCTCCATTAGAATAAAAGCCTATCTTTTGTGTTTCTAGGCATAGTGTTTAGCATATTCTAAGCATGTACTAAATGTTTTTTCACTTATTAATTCATAAAAAGATAACATTTCTAAAGCACATTAATGCTTGCAAAGCTTTTATATACATTATCTCTTTTGACCCTTAAAAGAACTCTTTGAGGCAAGCATATTGGTATTATCATCACAAAATATTATTTAAGTGCCCTGGGTGGAAACAAATGATCTTTCCCAACTTTATGATCACCTGGAATCTATTTCCAATGGCACTAGGCTGAAAATTTCCAGTTATTTTGCCTGGTCTCTTCATTGTTATATAGCCATAATGAATATTTTTAAATCATGCAAAAATGAAAAAGAGGAAACAAAACTTGGCATGGAGATATGAACAGACGCATGACTGAAGCTGTTTGTTCTGTTGGCAGTGTTACATGATTACATAAATATCATAGGAAATTGGGGGGTGTGGGCAATAATAATTTGGGGAAAATGCAGAGATTCCAACATTTAGATCATAGGCAACAGATATTGCAAGTGACAAGATAAATTGATAATCAGGTATCACCTTACAGTTGTCTCAAGTTGTATCTAATACTTTGCATTTTCTTAACCATTATGCAAACCAAGAAATAATACTAAATAAAGAGAGAATGATAGCAATATTTAACTCTGATATTTTTCTTTCTTCTTCCTTCCTCAAAGAATTATAATCTGAAAATATTTACCTTCTCTGCCATATATTTTGAATCTTTTGAATAAATTTTTGAATCTACAGTGAAACAGTAATAGCTGGCCATCAGCTTGTAAAGTAAAAATCCTGTCAAATTAATTGTCAAAACTGTTTGAATATCCCTGAAATAACCTATAAGGTATAACAGAAGATCTTTAAATCTTGGTTGCTGGAAAGGAAGAAGGGACTCTTTAAAAGAAAACAGTCTTTATCAGAGAGCAGATGGAGCTGAGATGGTTGCCATGGAAACAATCACCATGTGAATATTGCTTTTCATAGTATCCAGCTAGATATTTGAGCAAGACAGCATTTAGAGCTTTTGTTCAAAACCAGGTACAGACCTAGTTAACAGGAACACTGATAATTAGGGTAAAAATATTGATGAAAGGAACTCTTATGAGGAACACTCATAATTTTAATTATTTTATCTGGTCAGCATACAACCAAATAACTGTTTCTTCTCCTTGCTTCATCATGAGGCAAAAGGGGATATAAGGTAGTCAAAAGGGACATAGGTTAAGTGTTCCCCATAATCAATAATATCAGGAAGGCCAAATGAGATTGTCCTCATTAGCTCATCCAACCTAAGCACTAAATAGAATATATGGGTATAATGAAAAAGAGATTCAAGAATCACACACACAAAGAAAAACAGTAGTTCACACAACAAAGAACATGACTAAACTGAGACCAAAAGAACAAAAAGCAAATTCATGTTTTCTCTCTCTTTTGCTGGGGCATACACTCAATGAATGGAATGGCCAGTGGAACTGATTTATGCTAGCTATTATTTTATTCTTCATCTCTTTGTAAAAAGAGTACTAGCTTTGGATTAAAGGAACCAGATATCAGCTTGTGGGAACTTGTGCTACTTACTTAATCTTTCTAAAATTCAGTTTTCTCATCTGTAAAATTAAAAGGTTAGACAAGATGACCTAGACTGACTGTGGTGTAAGTATGTATAACTGAATTTGCAAAGTTAAATCTGCAGATGATTCTATTCCACTCTATCAAATTTTGATACAATAAATTTTGTATATTTAAAAGTTTTGGAGGTAAGTAGAAATCTAGTTTTTAACTTTGCCATACATATTCGTAGAAAGCTCTAGAGCATGATTATTTGGTAACATCCAACAAAAAGTGGTGAGCAAAATGCCTGTCCTATAGGGCTATCGTTAATGACATAGTTCTGACAAAATCAAATTACAATATTATCTTTTGTTTAAAAAAGGTTTATCAATTCATTCAGTGAGAAATAAGCTGCCAAAATTTTTAAAGGACATAACAATTAGGGAATAAGGGACATATTCTTAATTATATTGTCTTTTATAATGCTGACTAAAATGAACACTTCTCTTTGCCAGTAAATGAAGTAGTTGTAAGTGCAAAGTCACATAGAGAGTACACAAATACTCAAAGAGTAGCACTGTGGTATATTTAAAAATGAACTATTATATCCCATGATGTACTGTATGCTTTCATGACATTTTCTATCTTTTTCTGTGGGATAGTATAAGAATGCTAGAGTGACAAGAATTTGTATGTGTGTGGAAATACTTGGAAGTAAAAGGAAATAGAAAATATGTTTTTGAGGAGAGTTCCAAACATTTTTTTCTTCTAGTCCTTAAAATTTGAAGTGTTATATATGTTAGCAGTAAGGTTTGTGATTTCACTAGTTAGATTCTTCCTGAAAAGTATGTTTGTAATTTTTGCTTTTAGGAGTTCCCAAATTTATATATCAGGGTAAATTGATCTGTTAAAAGGACTCTTGCTCTCTGTTTATTGTGCTAATTATGCTGCTTTGGTGGCATGTGTGTGATTGTGATCATCACTTATTTTTTCTTTTATGTGTGAATTCTAAAAATATGCAAATCTAAAATTAAGTTTATTTCTGGTAGTTTTCTAGTCACAAAATATGCATATTTCTTTGATAAATCAAACCTGACGGTTTCTGTTGTCTAAAAATAGACACACATATATAACAAAATAGGATATATTCATAAGATACAGGAGCTAGAACTAGACGGGACCTAAGAAGCCATCTAGTCCAACTTCTCCATTTTGCAAATGAGGAAACTGAGACCCAAGTGACTTGTCCAGAGTTATTCTTTAAATACCAAGCTCAGCCAGAATCATGCTAGCAGAGATACTATGACAAGAAATGCTTCTTTCACAAAATCTTGGCAAGCATAGCTTTCAAGTTACTGTTTGAAAAGATTTAAGTAACTTCTTGCTAGTATTGTTGGTCCAGAATGGGGGTAGGGGGTGGGGCTGGGGAATGTGATGAGGGAAATTTTTTCACTGGGAGTTCTCTACAATCGAACTTTGTGGAAACTCCTACTACTAAAAGATCAGCACCTCCTCACAGATCAGCAGCATCGAAGAGAGTTTTCTGAGGGAATGAAAGAAGAGACTTGCCTATATGACATAGCTAGATTAGATCAGAAGCAGAGCTTGAATCCAGGTCTTTCAGAATCCAAGGCTGGCCCTGTATCTGCTCTACCACACAATCTCTCATGCCAAGATATGAGGTAAAACAGTTGGTTTTCAATAGGTTATTGTTCATTTTCATTCTATCTTCCTCCTGAGATTAAAAGTGTAGCCTCCTCACAAACTACAAACACATGCTACTCCTTATAACTTTCAGGTGAACAGGATGGGGCTACAGCCCTTTGCTTTGAACATCTCCAGCATAAGTCTCACACATCCTACAAGCATCCTCTGTCATTTGGGGCCAATAGAATCTATTTCCTAACAGCTTCAGACTTTTTTTCTTGGCACAAAACATGCATGTCATCATCTAGTGCTTTCATGTCCATAGAAGACTAGGCCTTGAGGACATCACCTGTTTTCTTATAATTTTTTCAAAAAAGTTAATGATCCACACAGTGCTATATATTTTCAATTATATATTTCCACTATATATTTCCAACTTTTGTCTCATTGTCTTTAATAGTGGGGTGCCCTCTGAGAAATGAACATTGAGTCTACATAGCCCTTGTCTCATATCATTTCTGCAAGACCTTCATCATGAAGATATTCCAACCACTACGAGAATTAGACAGAAAAAATTGTTTAGGAACTACAGAATTAATAGCTCAGGTACAACTATCAAACATCAGGTCACACTTTGAACTTTGATCTATTAGTGACCTCCTATGTCACAGCCTTCATCTCTTCAATGGCTTCATACACATAGGGTTAATTCTCCCAAACTAGTCATGTGTTCTACTATCTTTGTCTTGCATCATGACCCATCTCCAGTAACATTAAATCTAGCAATAACCAGACTCTTTTATGGGATTTTCCTTTCTGTACTTCCAATGAAGATTTATACATGTCTCAGTTTATCAATTATTTAAAAATATAAAGAGTAATATATGAATGATCACCCAACCAAGAAGATCGAGGAGGCTGAAAAGACATTAAATAACTAGATAGAAGAGTGGATAAAGTGCTAAACTTGGAGACAGAAAGCCCTGAATTCAAATCCTATGTCAGAGACTTGCAGGCTATGTGATCATGGTCTAACCTCTATTTTCCTCAATTTCTTCATCAGCAAAATGGGGATAATAATGGTACCCACTTCACACAGTTGTGAAGGGGAAAATAATATTTTAAATAATTTTGTAAACCTTAATGCACTATATAAAGATGATGATGATGATGATGATGGAAGGAAGACGAAACAATCAATGAAATAAATAACCAAGGTGTTCAAGGCCCATCATTTGTATTCTGAAGAATCCAAGTATGAGAGCAGGAATTTGAGGTGTAGGTAGTGGCTAATTGAACCTCCTCAGCCCTTTTAATGAAGAACTGCATTTCTCATTGATGTGAATTAAAATTTTTTAAAGTATTTTTCATTTGAAATATATATAATTTTTATATGTGATCATTTCTACCAAGTATTATTCAAATATTAAATAAATAGAAATCAATTAATTTTATGTAGTTTGAGAGAAACAGGTTTGACATTTGCATTAAAATGGACAAGTTTTTAGAGAAGAAAAGAAATACACTTTAAATTCTTAGAATTAGGGAAAAATACACATGCATATTTCAGTAATATGGACTCTGTGTCACTTCAAATTAATCAAATCTATATCACACTTTTAGAAAATTATCCCTTTTCATTATAAGACACATTGACATCAAGTAAAATATAGTAATAGCAACCCTTTCACTTCCCATTTTGGAATCAATAGATCAGAAATACTTCTTGGCACAAAGAAGTTATGGTTTAACAGTTTTTTTTCACTGTTCAAGTTAAGAATAGAGATTAAATGAGAGGGAACAAACTAATGAAGTTAACATTTATTGATTATGCAGCTATAAATGAAATTATGAGGACTGGATTTCCAATCACCATCTGCCCATATATCTGAAATAAGGAAAATTTTTTTTTTATTAAATCATGAGTTTTCTCTTGGGATTTCAATCCTTCACTCAATAGCATATGTTTTTGGAGATCTGAACATCTTTCCTATAACATTTGGAATTTGAAAGCCAGTGTTACTATTTGGAGAAGAATCTTAGGATTTTATACGAAAATAACTTAATAAATATTGTAATATGAGGAGAGCAAAGTGAAAAGATTATCAAAAGACAATGAAGTCTATATTTTGAACATATTAGAACTCATTAGAAAAAGCTAAGTCGGCAAGTCCTGTATAGTTCATGAAAAATCAAAAAATCTCAATATTAAGGGGCCTTAGAGCTCATTTAGTTTATCCATAAATAAGAATCTTGTTTATACTCTCCTTTGTTTAAGGGAGGGCATTCAGATCATCCATGTCTCATTCCTCTCTCGGATGCATACTTTCTCTTTCTGTGATTTAATTGGCAGAAGAAACTTCCAAATGAAGAAATTTCCTCCTTCTGTTCTTAGAGGATTTTTGAGAGAAATAAAAGGTTAAATGACTTGCCCAATATCGCACAACCACTCTGTATCAAAGACAGACTTGACCTCAGGTCTTCTTGGCTTTTTATCCACTATGCCAGGCTGGTTCTCTGCGCACATATGTGTACATATATACATAATAAAATAACATATTGTCTTTTTTTATTCCCTTGCTCTAAAAACATTAATGGATCACCATCACCTAACAAAAAATTTCAAACTACTGATCGTGGCAATGAAGGCCATCCCTAATCTGCCTCCGGCCTATCTTTGTAGCCATATTTCCTCTGCTTCTATCCTCTATTCCAGAAAAAAAAAGACTGCAAGTATTTGGTCATTTCCCTTTTGTGCTACTATTCATTCTCATCTTCCTACATAATAAACTCCCATCCTTCTTCTCTTTCTCTTTCTTTTCTCGATTTTCATCATAGTACAAGATTCACAGAATTCTAGTATTGGAAAATACTTCAGTGGCCATCCTGTATAACCTGCATCTCAATAAAAATTTTGTGTCCAACAAATTGTTTCCCAGCCTCTGCTTGAAGACCTTTTAAAGGTATACTCAATATTTCCCATGGCAACCCATTCTTTGTTTGAATAGTGCTAATTGCTAGGGAGTTTTCTTCAAGTCTAAATTTGCCTCTTTGCCCATTGCTTCTAGTTCTGCTCTTTAGAATAAGAACAAATTTTTCTTCTTTCATACTTGATGATAGGTACTGTACTTCTTTATAAGTTTTCACTTATGCCCTCAACTAAATCCTCATGTGTATACTCAATTCTTTTATATCACTATAGGCATTCTCTTTCAGGTACTTTCTGTACTATCTTCCTAAAGTGTCATCTTGATCAAAACACAATACTTCTGACTTTATCATCTCTTTCAGATTTTTGACATCTACAAATTTGGTAAACATATCATCCATGATTTTATTCTAATGTGATCTTTGTCAATTTTATGGGTGAAACATCAGAACATTTTTTTCTGATGTTGATTTTCATATCTTTTTCTTTTTTTGAGAAATAACCTGTTCATAACCTTTGACCATTTTTCTACTGGGTAATGGCTTTTGGCCTTAGATATTTGTATCAATTCCCTAACACATCTGACTTCATGTCTAGTGTTCTTTTCATGCTTGATGTGAACATAAGATGTAAGTTATATCTAATATTCTGAGTATTTCAAGTGACACAGTGAAAAATGCCTCATGTTGTTAGAGGCTGACCCCATATCTCTTTAAACACTCTTGATTCCTACATGTATGCACAGAAAACTGAAGCTCCTATTCCAACTCCTCCTAGTGTATCCTTCCTTCTTATTCTAGTCACTTTTATCCTATTCCCCTTTTGTCCCTTTTTTTTTTTTGCCATGTCCCTTTGTGCTATTTCAGCAGCCTGATTAAGTCTTTGGACCTATTGTCAGAAAAATGTCTTTAGGTACAAAATTAAAAAATACATGTTTCTAATTATGTTGAGTTAGCAAAACTTTTTTTTAATCCCTTGATCCCAAGGTTATAGATCACAGGTTCAAAATTCCTACTTTAGTCTAGATCGATTTTCCTTCCATTTTTGTTGTCCCTTTCTGAGGAAAAGAAGTATCAAATTTTAACCACCTTCTCCATCTCATTTTGTTATCATATTTGTAGATCTTGCCCCAATGTTTCCAATTCCATTTCCATTAGATATTAAAACTCCTTTTGCTAACTTTTCATTGTCTATATCTTTTGTACATCAACCATCCCCACACCCAAGTTGCTTTGTCTTTCCTTGAGTAACTAAACAAAATTCTGTGCTATGCCTTTTAAAATGTGTAAGGAGATTTAGGCTGAATTGCTTTCATAAAGAAATAAACCAGGGACTCCCTTTTCTCCCCCAGCCAAATCCTGAAATTGATTATTATATTAACTATGCCCAGTATGTGGCATGGCTTGAGATGAAATATTGAGTGAGAGTATGCTACAGGTGTCCTTTGCTATTTTATAAGGTTTTACCTTTTGTGGTGTTTCTCTCTTATCATCTTGTAGATTAGACTTTAGTTTTGTGAATTTTAATTCTGTCATCTTGCCAATCGCACATTCTTATGCATGTATTATTTTCTTTATCTTGTTTGCATATTTCATTATTTTAATTGTTATAAATAATATTTATTAAATAATAATATTTTATAACAAGAAGTGTTAAAATCCAATTATGAGAAAAGGAGTAGTTTAATCTATTATACCTGCCTACTTATGGGATAATTCAAAATGGCTTAAAATAGGACAATACAAAATAAAGAAATTATATAAGTCAAATAAATGTTTTATTTTGTCATTTCTTTCCCATATGTTGATTCATTTTTTATTGTGATATAGAACTGAAATTTCCCATCACTGGAGGAATGGCTTAAGCAATATCATGTTATATAATCTTGTGCCAGACAATAACAAAATTAACTATTCAAAGAAACTTTGAAGGGATTGTATAAACAGATGCATACTAAAATGAGCAGAATTAAGAAAACAATTTTTATGGTGACCACAATAAAGTAAAGGAAGAAACTTGGAAAGACTTGAAAATTATAAGCATGAATGACCAATCCTGACTTCAGAAAAAATTGGTGATGTGTCTTGCTGTGTATCTCTTGAAAGAGGAATAAAAAAAAAAAAAAAACATGTATTTTTAGACAGGGCCTCCTTGTCTACTCTCACATTCATGTAATCACAGAAGGCCCCATAATATAATCACAAAATATAAAGGAAATAGTAAGGATTTTTCTCCAATTCCACAAAAAGAGTATAAAAATTTCCTTTATCACCTTGAAAAGACTGTAGCTTCTAGATTTATATAAAAGAAATAATTCATTCTACACTGATTGTTAGAGGGTAAGTTACACTTGACTCTGCTTGTTGTAAAGGAGGACTATTATTTGGGGGATGTAAGATGAATTGAAAACAGTGATAGAGATAAAGAAATAAACAAAAAGAGAAAGACACACACGTACAGAGAGAGAGCAAGAGAGAACAAAATAAAATATTAAGTACACAGAAACAAGACAGAAAGAGTCAAAAATAGGGCAATTTTATAACTATTTACTTACATTTAATCTACACTTCAAAAATGAACTGTATCTAAAAGAAACTCAGAATTGTGTATCCTTTTTTAGTTCTTTGTATTATTGAGATTTTCTTTTGATGATTGTTAATTTCCTAATAAAAAATTAAAAGACTGGTAATAACTCTAAAATTTGGTTTTAAAAATTTGCTTTGAGGCTATGTGTTATTTTTGTTCTAGTTAGGTTCACAAGTAACTATAGAAAATATTGTGTTTATTGTTTAACAGCATATTAAATTATAATGGAATAAAGCTTGTCTCTGATATCTTTATAAACTGAATTTTATCAAGATATCCAGGAGTGTTATTATGTCTCATATTTTATATTATATTAGTGAAATCTAATATGATTAAGCCTTTATAGAGAACATAAGAATATTACCACACTAATTCAATAAACATTTTGGAACATACTCCAGAGCTTTTTTATAATGGAGCAACCTGTGCTATAACTGAGACTGTGTGATAATGAGATTTCACATTATGACCCCCTTAACCTTTCTCCCAATATAAAAAAGTCCTAGCAAAGTCAAGCTTTCAATCTTGCACAACATGACGGCTTGGCACTTCCCCCTGTCCTCCTGCTTTCAGGAGATTTAAATAATTTTTTTATATGAAGGATTTAGCCTACACCTGAACTAAAACGAGTACATGTTAAAGAATGTCTAATATAGCATTGCTTTCTTAATTGTTTATCACTGCTTTTTAGGAAAAACACACAGAATGTATGTAAAAATAGATATTATATGAAATAGGACTACTGGACGTGGTGTTAAAACTAAATTTTCTTTCAAATACTTGTCAGCTTTCTCTTCTATAAAATGAAGAGGTTTCAAATTGACGACCTCTGAGGTCCCTCCAAGTTCTAAATCTCTGATTTTATGATCATAAGACCAATAGTAGTATGACATACTTTATAGAGAAATAGCCTTCTTGTCAAGAAAACTTTGGTTCAGGTCTTCCTTTTGATGTGTCTGTCCTGTTTCTGAGATCCTGGACATAAGTTATTTAACCTCTCAGTGACCCTAAGACATTCTCAAAGACTATAAATTGTCAAACAGTTGCTAATCTATATTGTTAGTAGTTTCTTCACAAGTAGTTTCCTTCCTGTGATATCTGGCACTAAAAACAAAATTCTAATAAGAATGAGTATTGAACTGATTTAAAAGGTTTTCAGAATGCTCACTGGATGATCTCAGTTATACAGTATCAACACAAGGAAAAAAATGGTTTAATGAATTAGGAAACAGAAATACCTATTTGTTTACAATGACATCTCCTTAAAAAAATGTACTTTTCTTTTGACTCCTTACCGCTTTAATGAGATTTAAATTTTAAAATAAGCAATAAAAGTTTGTTGAAATGATATCACTCACATGTTTGATGCATGATATTAAAACAAAAAAGGTAGACAGTGGCATTTATACCTAGAATTTTTAAGTCTTCTCAGATTCCCTATTAACTTGTTAACTCTGCTTATTATTAGGCTTCGTGCTATAGTTCTCCAATTACTGTCTTGTACCCTGGCTTCCGACCACAACAAATCTATTATAAAAGCAAATCATTTCAAACTTCAAACAGCATGGATTCTAGAGGTATCATTATTAAAGAGAGTGTAGAGATGGGAAACCTTTGATGTTATTAGACATGATGGAAAAAATACACATTTCTATTTGAGTACACTCAGTACACAGAAACATTTTTTTTTCCTGCATTAAATGGCCTGAAACCAATTTGGAGCCACCAAAAGCTTTTCAAAGCAGGCCTCCTTAGAAGAGATGCTTATGCCATTTCAAAATTCAAGTCAGCGGGTTTTTCTCTATCCAAGGCCATCAACTAGAGTTGGAACTTTATTTTCAAAGAGGTTATATATTCAGAGGTTATTATTTATTTTACCCAAAGCCATCTCTGGTTTTATGAGTAAAATGTTATAGGTAATGATAACGAAAAGCTGGTGTGTAGCTTCAGTTTGAATAATGGCACTGATTCTACAGAACTCTTGATAGTAAACTTTTCAATGTTCTCTGCTGACTTTCCTTTTTTGTTCTTATATTAACTACAATTTGAAATGTAAACTGTGGGCTATGGGATGGGACAACTATACATAAACAGTAATTAATCCTCTGCTTTCTGAATGGGACTTCTGTCAAATAGAAGGCAACCTCAAGTTGCATGCCAGGCTCCCAAAGCCCATGGGATGTAGCAGGCCACACAATTGGATACATTCATTCAATGAATATCACCTTGTTTTCCCCATGGCAAGGGAATGGAACTGTGGCTTCCAGGAAGACTTCAGATCTGTGGTCAGCAGAACCACTCATGATGGTGGCTTGTTAGAAAGGAACAGTGGACTGAGTGAAAATCCACTATCTTTTCATTAGTTTTCCTGGAACTGCTGTTAAGTAGAAGCAGGAAAAAGAAGCCTGAGTTTATCATCTCAGTACACTAAATATTTGCGTGTGGTTTCACATTCCTGAGTCCATTTGTTGATCTTTGCTTTATAAGCCATCATAGCTTTAAGGCAATACACATGAATGATTTATCCACCCTTCCACACAGTAAATTAATGACATTTAAGAAGAATTTCACTTCCAGTAGCTGAATAGCAGTTTTTGTTCCTTCCTTCACCTAAGGAACAGGCAATAAATAAACAACTAAAAAGTAGGCCAGGGCACTAAGAAAGCTGTCAGTGAGATATTTAAAAAAATAAAAAAGATAGGTGCCAGCCTTCTTCTAGCTGCCTGATCTTATGAGAGGTCACTTACTTTAGCCAAATCTGTTTCCCCATGTAGAAAATGGGGATGAAGATAGCTTACACAACCTATTTTTCAGGTTTGTACAGGAACACTATTGTGCTATACAAATGGGAATAATTGAAACAGGAGAGATCTGAGACCTATGTTGTTGCAGCCAATTGGGGATGTTGGAATAGTGATCGGATGTTGTGACTTAAATAGGAAAGTGACCTCCATGCTTGTCTTTGTGATACAGCTTAGAGCACCATTTAGCATAATAGGGGAGAGTTTTGCTTAGGAAATTGTCATGTTTTCTAACTTATGCCTGAAAGGGGGCATTAAACTCCCTTTTTACTTAGAGTGATAAGAATAAGATGCTCTAATAAACTTCATATTCTGAATAACTTTATATTATTGCATGTCAAATGAAAGTGACCACCAACTTTCAAAGAATTAGAATACAGAAAAATATATTTTAACATTGAATCTACAGCAGGTTAATTTAATTTTGAATAATTGCTAAGATGCTTCATGAGTCATCATTATAGAGGGATTTTTCCAGGCTTTTTATTTCAGTAGGACACTGTAGACAGCAGGTTTAAATTCATTACTCTATAACTGGCCAGATTTCTTGATTGGAAATTATTGTTCTCTCCAGTGGAATAGTGTCTGTTCTTCCAAGATAAACCTGAAAGATCTACCGTCTCTTCTCTTATTCCTTTCCTTTGAGAAGGATAAATCAGTGGAAGAATAGGACAATGACCTCATCCAGATGTTACCATCATAGCATCTTCTGTATGTATATATCCCCAAAGTTTGTGGGGGGGATTGCCACTTCAAATGTCTCTTTCTGTTCCATGACTCTTGGTTATCCCAGTGAGGTCAGTGCTCCAGGTCTGCTATTGACATATCATTAGCATCTACTTCTTAGAGTCTATCACATTAAACAAATTTCAAGTTAAACAGTATTTAAAAAGCTGAGTATGTCTCTCTCTTAGAACCTTTAAAGGATCATCTATACAATGATAGTATAATGGTAGCCATAATGTTGGACAATTCATAGAACTCAGTTGTAGAACAATGATCTTATTACAGGCCGTTTTCACAACAGGGTGCTTTTTACACTTTGGAAATCACAGATCTGAACTAAAAATTATGCATGTGTGTCTGTGTTTAGATGTGCATAGATATATATATGTGAGGGCTTGAGTAAAAATAATTTTAAAATAACAAAAGTAACAAATGCCATGTGTGACAATGACTGTGATTTCCTCACTATGATCATTTTCTTCACTGGATACACATCACAGCCCATTTTTGCCTTTTCAGTCTGTGTGATTCTTGACACCTTTCCATAAGCCTTCAATGGAGAATATGGCCAAGGTTTTGGAGGGCTTCTTCTGCTTCAGATATATCAAGCTGGAAGTAGAATAGACATCTTATATTCATCATATTCAAAACAGAATTCCTTATCTTTCCCCCTAAACCCACCCTCTCTACTTCTCTATTAGTGTAAAGGGCAATATCATATGCTAGTTCTTCAAACTCCTCAGTCTAGGAGTTATCCTGGATTCCTCACTATTTCTCACCCACAAATCCAATCTGTTGCCAAGGCCTTTTGATTTCACCTTTGTAACATTTCTCAAATATGTCCCCTTTCTTTTGACACTGTCACCACTCTAATGCATGCCCTTATCACCTTACTCCTTGATTATTATATTAACCTGCTAGTGGGGCTGCTTGCCTCTATATTCCATTCAGTGACTAAAGTGATTTTTCTAAAATGCAAGTCTAGCCATGTCACTCCTTGACTCAATAAACTTCAGTGGCTTTCTAATGTGTCTAGGATAAAATGTAAAATGATCTTTTTGGTATTCAAAGCCCTTCATAACCTAGCCCCCTCCTTTCTTTCTTATCTTTTTATGCCTTATACTTTAATATATTCTCTGTAGTCCAGTGACACTGGCCTCCTGGATATTCCATCAACAAGATGCACCCTTTCTTGGTTCCAGACATTTTCTCTGCTTTAACTACTTTAACTACTGCTTTCCTTTAAGTTCCAACTAAAATCCCACCGTCTAAAGGAAGTCTTCCAGAATTCCTCTTAATTTTAGTACATCCCCTGTATTAATTATTTCCTATTCATCCTGTGTGTATTTGTATATTTGATAATATGTTGTTTTCCCCATTAGTGTCTCCTCCTTTACAGCTGGAACTGTCTTTTGCCTCTTTTATCTCCAGTACTTAGCACAGTGCCTGTCACATAACTTAATAAATATTTACTGTGTTTAATATCTTATGGAAATCAGTGTAGCACATAGGTTAACAACTATTAGTCCTCTCTAATTTGACTGGAACAGGAACCTTCTCTGTTCACATGTGTTGAGTCTTCTATTATAGTAAAATGTAAGATGTGTGCTCCTTGTTATGCTTTTGCTTTTTAAATTTGCATAGCCAACTTTTATGCATTTTTATTTGTTTATTCCTTTATTCATACATTTGTGCTTGGTATATTTTACTTCATTTTGGAGACACAAATTGTTAATAGGCTACATTCTACTGTGGTAGAGCTGAAAGGGACCTCAGAAATTGTCTAGGCCAACCCACTTACCTTATAAATGAGGAAATTAAGGTCTGAGGTAAATAATAATTAACAATAATAGAATTTGTATAGTATCTTAAAGTTACAAAGATAATACATATCAGAAATAGAATTTGTTTTTTTATTTTTTAATTTTATTTGAACTTTTTATTTACAAGACAAAGCCTTCTGTTCCAAATTTTCCCCTCCTTCCCCCAATTCCCTCCCCTAGATGGCAGGTAGTCCAATACATGTTAAATATGTTAAAATATATGTTAAATCCAATATCTGTAAACATAGTTATGCAGTTATCTTGCAGCACAAGAAAAATAGGATCAAGAATGAAAAAAAACTGAGAAAAAAATAAAATGCAAGCAAACAACAACAGAAAGAGTGAAAATGCTATGTTGTGGTCTACACTCAGTTCCCATAGGCCTCTCTCTGGGTGTAGATGGCTCTCTTTATCACAAACAATTGGAACTGGTTTGAAACATCTCATTTTTGAAGAGAGCCATGTCCATAATAAGAATTGATCATTATATAGTCTTGTTGTTGCCGTTTATAATGATCTCCTGGTTCTGTTCATTTCACTCAGCATAAGTTCATTTAAGTCTCTCCAGGTCTCGCTAAAATCATCCTACTGGCCGAGAAACAGAATTTGAATATAGGGCATATAACTATAGAAATAATGTGTTTTTTTCCATTTTACCCCAGACTAGCCTTCAAAGCAAAACTTCAATACTAAAATATTTCCCAATGCCTTTAAAACCAAGGTAAAAAGAAAAGACTTATTGAAAATCATAACCTTTTTTCCCAGTGTAATTTTCTTGCTTGCTTTGCACTTTTAAAAATTGTTTCAAGTTCTTTTGGAACAAGAAAAGGCATAATTATCATAAATAAACTACATCTATTTTATAGTCAGGATTTACAATTTAGAAATATATTAGCATTAATAATGCCCTTCTCTAATTTTCTTGTTTGTCCACTTTAAATTCCATAAGTCATCTTAAGAAATCCACTCCATGGATATCCTGCCATCTAGGGGAGGGGTGGGGAGTAGGGGGGGAAAATTTGTAACAGAAAGCTTTGTAAGGGTTAATGTTGAAGAATTACCCATACATATGTTTGTTTGTTTTTTTATTAAAAGCTTTTCATTTACAAAACATATGAGTGATTTTTCTTCATTGACCTTTGCAAAACTTTTTTTTTGTTCCAAGCTTTTCCCCTCCTTTCCCCCCACCCCCACCCCTAGATGACAGGTAATCTAATACATGCTAAATATGATAAATTATATGACAATTCCAATATATGTATACATATCTATACAGTTATCTTACTGCACAAGAAACATCAGATCTAGAAAGAGAAAAAAAAAACAACCTAAGAAGGAAAACAAAATACAGGGAAATATTCACAGAAAGCATTAAAATGCTGTGTTGTGGTCCACACTCAGTTCCCTCAGGCCTCTCTCTGGATGTATATGACTATCTTCATCGCTGAACAATAGGAACTGGCTTGAATCACATCATTGTTGAAGAGAACCATGTCCATCAGAATTGATCATCGTATAGTCTTGTTGCTGTGTATAATGTTCTCCTGGTTCTGCTGATTTCACTCAGCATCAGTTCATGCAAGTCTCTCCAGGCCTCTCTGAAATCATCCTGCTGGATGATTCTTACTGAACAATAATATTCCATGACATTCATATACCATAATTTATTCAGCCATTCTCTAATTGATGGGCATCCATTCAGTTTCCAGTTTCTTGCCACTACAAAAAGGGCTGCCACAAACAGTTTTGCACATGTGGGACCTTTTCCCTCCTTTAAGATCTCTTTGGGATATAGGCCCAGTAGAAACACTGCTGGGTCAAATGGTATGCACAGTTTGATAACTTATTGAGCATAGTTCCAGATTGCTCTCCAGAATGGTTGGATCCGTTCACAGTTCCACCAACAATGTATCAGTGTCCCAGTTTTCCCACATCCCCTCCAACACTCGTCATTATCTTTTCCTTTCATCTTAGCCAATCTGACAGGTGTGTAGTGGTATCTCAGAGTTGTTTTAATCTGCATTTCTCTGATCAATAGTGATTTGGAGCACCTTTTCATGTGACTAGAGATAGTTTCAATTTCTTCATCTGAAAATTGTTCATATCCTTTGACCATTTATCAATTGGAGAATGGCTTGAATTCTTATATATTTGACTCAATTCTCTATATATTTTATAAATGAGGCCTTTATCAAAACCTTTGAATGTAAAAATATTTTCCCAGTTTATTGCTTCCCTTTTAATCTTGTCTTCATTTTGTTTGTACAAAACTTTTTAACTTGATATAATCAAAATTATCTATTTTGTGATTAATGATGACCTCTAGTTCTTCTTTGGTCACAAATTCCTTCCCCCTCCACAGGTCTGAGAGGTAAACCATCCTACATTGTTTTAATTTGTTTATATCATTCTTTAGGTCTAGATCTTGAATCCATTTCGACCTTATCTTGGTATATGGTGTTAGGTGTGGGTCAATGCCTAGTTTCTTCCATACTAGTTTCTAATTTTCCCAGACGTTTTTGTCAAATAGTGAGTTTTTATCCCAAAAACTGGGGTCTTCAAGTTTATCAAACACTAGATTACTATTGTCATTGAGTATTTTGTCCTGTGAACCTAACCTATTCCACTGATCCACTACTCTATTTCTTAGGCAGTACCAAATGATTTTGATGATCACTGCTTTATAATATAGTTTTAGATCTGGTACAGCTAGGACACTCTCATTTGATTTTTTTTTCATTAATTCCATTGAAATTCTTGACCTTTTGTTTTTCCAGATGAATTTTGTTGTAATTTTTTCTAGGTCAGTTAAATAATTTCTTGGGAGTTTGATTGGTATAGCACTAAATAGATTAGTTTAGGTAGTATTGCCATCTTTATTATATTTTGCTCGACCTATCCAAGAGCACTTGATATTTTTCCAATTGTTTAGATCTGACTTTATTTGTGTGGAGAGTGTTTTGTAGTTTTCCTCGTATAGATCCTGACTTTCCCTTGGCAGATATATTCCCAAATATTTTATACTATCAAAAGTTATTTTAAATGGAATTTCTCTTTGTATCTCTTGCTGTTGCATTTTGTTGGTGATATATAAAAATGCTGATGATTTATGTGGATTTATTCTGCCATACATATGTTTTGCAAATAAGTTTTAATAATAATAATAATAATAAAAAGAAATCCACTCCAATGTTTTTTGAGAAGAATCAAGGAAGCAAAGTTGCCTAATAAACTCCCCCTGTAATCAGGTAGTAGGGCAGCTAGATGGCACAATAGATGGAGCACTTGGCCTGGAATATATCTGACTCCAAATCTGACTCAAATCTGGTCTCAGACACTTAGTAGGTGTGTGACCATGGGCAAGTCATTTTACCTTGTTTACCTTAGTTTTTGCATCTATAAAATGAGCTGAAAAAGAAAATGGCAAACCTCTCTAATATCTTTGCCAAGAAAACCTCAAATAGGGTCAAAGAGTCTGATACAACTAAAATGACTAAAGAACAAATCAGTAGGTGTTCTGTCAGGCCTCTTTTGCTCCCCAAAGATAGCCATAGTACATTTATATAGTGAAATATACACTAGACTTGAAGCTGGGAGGTCTGAATTCAAATTTTGCTTCTAATTCTTATTAACTGCATGATCATGGGCCAGCCAATTAATTTCTTTAAGACTTTTTATTGCAATAGGGCTAATAATAGTTGCATTACCTACAATACATAATTCTTATGAGAAAGGCACTTTATAAACTTTAAAGGGCAATGGAAAATGTGAGCTTCTCTTATTATGAACATAACTATTAATTCTCCCTCACAAAGCTCATGGTATGATATCACTGTCTTCAAGGGTACCCTCCCTCTCTAGATGTTACCACATAGGACATAGCAATCTTTTTGGAAATCCTTGAATTCAAGAATCTCAGAGATTTGGCAAGCTTTAATGATTAGGCAGTGAAAAGAATGCTGGATTTGAGATCTGAAGATATGAATTCAAATTCTGGCTCTACCAATTAATATCTATGAGATCCTGGGAAATCCCTTCTTCTCCCTGCACCTTGGATTTTCCATCTATAATATGAGGTGTTTGTTCCCTGTGATCCTTTCCAGCTCTAGATCTCCACATGAAATTTAAATCCTGAGAAAAATCAAAAGTTTTCCTAAGTTGGAGAAATTAATGATTCTACATCATGGGTTCATAGAATTTAAAACTGGAAAAGACCTCAGTGATTATCTAATCTAACCCTTTTATTTCACACATGAGGGAAAAAATGAATGGTAAAAAGTTAGGTGAATTTTCCAAGGTAACATGGGTAATTAGAGGTATAACACAAAATTGTTGTGCCATATTATTATTTAAGAATGGCAAAATCATTTATTTTCTGATTGGATTTTGGATAAAAGATATCTTATTTAATATTTTAATGAAATTTGACATCTAACCTTTAACATTTAAAGAATGATTATGAAACAATCTGAAAACTGTATTTTATTTGAATTGGGAGAATGTTAAATTGTCAAAGGTGCCTACTTATTCTAGTCTTCTGAAGTACCATCTTTTAAAATGGACTTCTGTCAAATAGACATGATTCTAGACAATGCAGAAAGAGCTGGTTTGAGAGTCAAGTAGCCCAGGTTCCAGTTTCACTTCAGACATATATTGTTTTTTTTTTTGTTGTTGTTTTTTTGCTTTTTGCTGAGGCAATTGAGGTTAAGTGACTTGCCCAAGGTCACACAGCTAGGGAAATGTGTGAGACCAGATTTGAACTCAGGTCCTCCTGACTTCAGGGCTGGTGCTCTATCCACTGCGCCACCTAGCTGCCCCTTCAGACATATATTGTAATCCTAATGTCACTCAAAGCCTATGAGTTGCTTAATTGCTGCCTAGTCAGCATAAATAGAGGATGTTTGTTTATAAAATTCTCTTCATGAATTAAATCAGAAGTCCAGGGTTTTTTTTTTTTTGGACTGATATTTTTACTAGCCTTTATCTTACATTTCCAATGGATTCAGTAGCACTGATGCAATGTTGAGAGAGAGACAGAGACAGAGGCAGAAGGAGACAGAGACAGAGGGAGGAAGGGAGAGAGATCAAATTTGGAAGCTATGATGTATAGACATGTGTGTGTCTCATTTTATTTTCCTATGTTGTGAGTTTCCTTCTCCTTGGTTCACACAGACAACTTGAAGAGTGGGCAATTTAGAAACAATGGAGCTGGTGTTTTGGGTTTTTTTAATCAAAAACCTATTAAATGATTGTGGACATTTCTAGAAGATGGAAATTTTAATTTGGTAAGGAAGAAGATGGCTCTGTGGATAGGAAATTATACTAACCACATTGTGAAGGGTGGGGTTTTATACAATGCAATGGGGTCAAGAAGTCCCAGAATAAAAAGCGAGAAAAAAGCAAAGGGTTAAACAAGTAAAATGAATGGAACAGACAGAAGAGGCAAGCCTGTTGAGAAAAGTGATAAAAGAAGTACTATATCAGTGATATGGTTATGCAACTCGCCAAGCATCATTTTAAAAGAGATCCTATTAAAAGATATACTTGACCCATTTTTTTGGCATGTCGCCCTTTTATGAGAATTATCCTTATAAGAATGTTAATTTCTTCTGGCAGGTCTCATTGTCCGGGAAGTGAGCATTGAGATTTCCCGCCAACAAGTTGAAGAGCTTTTTGGGCCTGAAGATTATTGGTGCCAGTGTGTTGCCTGGAGTTCTGCAGGCACCACAAAGAGCCGGAAAGCCTATGTACGCATTGCATGTAAGTGAAACCTCTCTCCTAACTGGGGTCAGTACAGTGGATGGGAGGGGAAGAAGAAGGCCTGCTCAATATGAAACCATTCTGGTTTTCAGTCATCCCATCAATGAATGATAAGGTTTGTGTTATCTTGTTACACAACAAGTGTCAGAGCAAAAGCTCACTGAATATCTTTATGCTTGACTTACACTTTCGTGGTCTGTGGTTTTGGTTTCAAAGTATATGAACTCTATTCTTTTTTTTAAACTAAAATTTTAATAAATATACTCAATTTTCTCTCCTCACCTTCAGAAGAGAAGAAACACAAAAGTCTTAGAACAATTATAATCAAAGCAAAATAAATTCCCAAACTGGCAATGTCAAAAATACATATGCTCCCATCTGTACCATCTCCTCTGTGTCAGGAAGTGGATAGCATATCTGGGCCCACTAAAATCATGACTGGTCATCGTGATGGTCACAGTTCTTAAATTTTTCTAAATGTCTTAATGATGTTATTATTATCATATTACTTATTCTCTTGATTCTGCTAAGTTTACAGCATCAATTTATGTAACTCTTAACTGGGTTTCTCTGATACTGTTCCATTCATCATCTCTTAAAGCACAATATACATTCATATATCATCATCACTTCTTTAAGTCCTTTAGGACATTAATAGTAATAGTGATACTAATGAGGACAAAAAGGAGCAAAATAAGAATAACAAAAACAAGAATAATAAAAAGAACAAGAACCAGAAGAACAACTAGCATTTTTATAACACTTTATGGTTTACAAAGCACTTTTCATTTGTTATCACATTTGATGCCATTAGGATATCATTTATTCAATGATTGATTGCTTCAGTGGGCTAACTAAATCCAGAGTAAGTAAAAAGGTTGCTGCTACTTTTAAAAGTGCCTCATTATCAGGGAGAAATATGCATCTTCTCTTGGGGAGTATGATTCCTTTTACTTAAAGCAGTATAGTTTGCAAAGCTGCCAAAGCAATGGCAGCTTGTTATGACAGTACAGTTAAGTTAATATGTTGCCTGGAGCTTAGCACCACAAATATGTTAAGTTAATATGTATCCTGTGCCGGCACCACAAAGAGCCCGAAGCTTTTTTTTTATTTTTAGAAGAGTAAAGTTGATGAGAAAATAACTTCTCTGAATTAAATTTCCTTAGGATAAATGCTATAGATTTTTATTGGTGAAAGCATATCATACCAAGGTCTTTTTGATATTTTAGTTGTCTACCTTCAACTGAGTTCTACATATATTGGCCAATTTTTTTTTGACACTGAAATATTATCCTTTGTAATTTTGTGGAAAAACCATGCTGATTTCCCCTTCTTTGAGTAACTAGATGATACCTTCCTTCTAAGTGGTTTAGACATCACATAAGGAAGACCTGAGTTCAAATATTTCTTTACGCGTTACTAACTGTATTATTCTGAACAAGTCACTTAATTTCTCTCAGCCCGTTTCCCAATCTGTAAAATGAGAATAATACTAGCACTTACCTCTTAGAATTAAGATAGCATATATAATGTACTTTGCCACTTCAAGGTACTATATAAATGCTATATGTTATTGTCATTATTATTACTATTGTCATAATTAATGAAAATGACCAATAACAACATGCTATTATCAAAGTAAGCGGAAGGAAGGATATTATTCCTTAAGAGAATATTAAAAATTAGTTTCTAATCCTTCTCACAAGAAACAATGATGGAAAAACAGTGTGCTATCATTGCATATTTTAGATATTTTGTGGTCTTTGATCACATCTATTTTAAATTATTATTCCAGTCTCATTGCCAAAGCAATCCTTCTTAAACCTCAAGTCATAGATGATAAAATCCCAATTTGTAAAAAATTTCCTTTTTATTACTATTTTTAAAATAAGACAGAGTTGCATGAGGACACTTAATACCTACTAGAGGGATTTTTTAAAAGTGCCCCTTCTGCTTTAGACACAAAAATAACTAAACACCTAATTATTCCTTCCTCGAGAACAAACATATAAAATAATTAATATTGTAGCCTTTGTAAAAAAAAAATTCTCCCTATACTGTCCTTAACTTTCTTGCTTTCTGAACCCTATCTTGACTGCTCCTAGCTCATCATAAAACTTTCCTTATTATTTAGGGACTATTTACCATATACAACATGTAAGTCCTGCCCCATCTTCTCCCTTTGGTGAGTTCCATTTTGTAGAAGGAACCAGGCCAATCTGTATTCTCCTTCTGATCTATCTCAAATTTTCTGAACCCCTATATAAATAAATTGTAGCATATGAATGTAATGGGATGTTACCCATAAGAAATGAGATTTTTTCTGCCTCCATCAGAAAGTAGTATGTTTCATCTGTAGACATGACTGGTTCATTATAATACATGATTATAGTTCTTGAATCTTAACGTTTTTTCTCTTTACAATGTTATTGACCTATAAAATGTTATCCTCCTTGTTTTCACTTGATTTTGCATAAGTTCTTATTTCCCAGGATTCTCTGAAATGATCTCTTTTGTCATTTCTTATGGGTAATATCCCCTTACATTCATATGTCATAATTTATTCATCCATTTCCCAAATGTTTAAGAGGCAATCTAAGGTACCTTCTTAGATACCAGTTCCTTATTTTTCTTCAGTTTTTTTCCCCTTTGAATCTCCATAACTCCTGCTATTTGCTCAAATAAATTTGCTTTTCTAGGGTTCTCTACTCTCATATTTATATTTTAAAGTTCTTACAAAGCTCTGGTCTTTTCAAACCTTTTCCATTTAAGTTCCATTTTTTTTCCTTATAAGATTATACTCAGATTTTCAAGATAAGTTATTCATGGTTTTAAGCTTAAAATATTGTATTCCCATATCTTCTCTCATTTATAGTATATGTTTCCAGATCTTATCTAATTGTGACTGTGGTTTCCTGCTACCTGATTATTTTTTTTTCCTTTCTGAATGTTTGCATTATTTTTTATTTGAGGTGGATGTTTTGAATTTTGACTATGACATTCTTGAAATTTTTCCTTTTGCACTTTACTTTTGAAGTTGGCATAGTGTCTGGCTTGATTTAACAGATACATACATATATATACATACACACACACACACACACACACACACACACATATATATATATATATATATATACATATATATATATACAAATAGATATAGATATAGATATAGTAGTCACCAAACAATAAATACAGTAAAATCTTGTATTCTCTCCCTTTTAAACTCAATTGTGTGATTGCTAAAATATAGTCTTTTGTTTAATAAAAGCCTTCCTGCTCTCTTCTAATACTTCTTTCAAGTATGCCCTCTATACATAGCTAGGTTATTATAATAGACATTCAGTTGTCATTAATGTATTTTTATCACAATTTTAGAAATAATAATATCTGAGACTTTTCCCCACCACACCTTTCAAATATTACTTTCCTTCATATACCTTGATCATTGTTCCTCCAGTCCTCCAGGACAGACCTCCCCTTCTGTAAACTTGATTTAGTCCAATATCTCTTCCCATCTTTGTTTTCAGTAGTGCCTGTTGAAAAAAAAAAAGTTATGAAGAGATATGCAATTGTTTCCATCTTTTCCTCATTTCATATTTTCCTTTGAGTTTCATATTTATATGCCCTTTAAATGAATTTTCTTATTTGAATATCTTGCCTGGCTTTCTTTCAACTGATTTTACCCTCCAACACCTCTTTTTATGAATGAATGGATGGATGAAAGAATAAATCATATTAAGTACTTAAAACATTGTTCTAAGATGTAGGGATGTAAATAGGAAAATAAGGAAGTCCCTGCTCTCAAGGGGTTCTCATGAGGAATCAATATATAAAGAAAGTTTTAGTTTCAGATGAAGAAGTATCATGGCCCTTCAGGGGCAGTAGCAAAGTAGCTGACTGAAACTATTGTAATTGATTTCAATGTTCCTTCATCTAACTATATCATTTTTCATATTAGCTACATATTTAAAGATGACTTATTTTAACTGTACTGTACATAATTTCTTTTTTCTCATTTTAAGAAAGAATTCATTAAATTAAATTTTATTTCATTTATAATTATAAAATAAAAATAAATTTTAATTTAATAAATTTGTTAAAAGTAAAAATAATTTTTGTCTTATTTCTTACCTTAGAACTATCATTACTCTGACTGAACATATGCAACTAACTCAAGAATAATCCAAATTTTGCATCAAAGTAGGACTTTATAAAAGTCAAAGAATAAGAAGAGTATTTCCCTATAAAAAAAGAGGCCAATTTATCAATAGAATTTTTTTCACTATCGTGGAATGAAACTCAAGATCTATATTTGCCTAGCCACATGGGAAAAAAGTTGAATTTCAGGGACAAGAATATATTCACCACAACTAACACTCTGATAGAAAATTACTGTGTTTCTCCTTCTTGTGCAAGCTGGCCCTGCATGACACCAATCTATTGTAAAGTTTTAGAAAGCTTGTACATAACCATGTCTGCACTGCATCAAGTAGATTTTGGTGGTTTGCCCAGAAACACTTGACAGATGGCCATCACATTAACTTCAATTAAAGGTTTGAATTTATCTCAGATGAAGATAGCATTATGATGCTAAGGTTATGTAAGTGCAATTACCTTTCATATAATTAGATTTATGTATAGCAAGAACACAATGGAGTGGCTTTTAGTGCTTCCCTAATAAATACTCATTTTCTGAGGTTTATAACTCATCTATGAAAATGTTCTCTAAGCAAAAAGTTGCATGCAAGATCATGACTTTGGAAACTTTAAAAAAAAATTGCCAGGAGGAAAAGAAACTGGGAGAGAGAGACAAGGACACAGAGAGTCAAAAAGAGAGACAAAAAGAGACAGGAAAACAAAAAATGGAAGGGGGGAAAGAACAGAGGAAGGGAGGAAAGGAGAGAAGGGAGGAAAGGAGAAAAGGAAAGAAGGAAGGGAGGGAGGAGGGAGGAAGGGAGGAAGGAAGGAAGGGAGGGAGGGAGGAAGGAATCCTGAGCATGTAGCATAGTGTCTGGTACATAGTAGGCATTTAACGGATGTTAATTGTTTGATTGATTAATGGTTACTTTGCTTCTAAATCCAGTAATTTCAGAGAGAATAATTTATTCCATTGTAGTTTTCCTTACGGGCAAGTAAAATTACCCTTCTGTAGGATCTATGGATAGATGCTAATGTATAAATTAGTAGTATGCAGTAAATCAGGCAACTGAATACAAGTTGGCATGGGTTTTGTTCAAAATTAGAGGACAGGTAGAGCAGAGGATGGAAAAAATGCCTCTCTTGTGTCATGGAAGGATTTTGCTTTCTTTATTCAATAATAATCCTTTCCACATTGAGAAAAAACATTTTATCCTTTAATTTATGAACATTACATATCCCCTGAAGAAACTAAAAAAATTATAATTATTAATATCTTTAGAATAATCCTTCATATAAAATTACTTGTGAATTCTTTTTCATGTTTTCATAAAAGAATGTATAATTCTATGGAACTTGGTGCAAAATATGATTTTTTTCATTTTCTTTTTTGTTTCAGTAGAATAAAGGTAGAGGCAAAACTTTTAGTAGCTTTTGCAGCAAATAATTAAGATTTGTAACCAGATATCACCACCACCATTACCCCTCTGTCTGCCAATACCAAAAAAAGGATCATAGACAAAAAGGAACACCTATAGTCCCAATGTGGATGTTTTGGCCAGTTTCTTTTGAAATCCCAAAAATGAGTATTGGGAAAAAAAAGGAGGAAATTCCACTTGTGATATTTACTATTTGAATAGAAAAGAAATTAATTTAATTTATATTTGTATTTTTGATGTGTGAAGGGGAAGGAATGAAAACTACGAAATAGCTTTATAATCTCCTCACCATTAAATTTCAAATACAGCTGGAGGGATTGATAAATTTAAAATACTTTTCCCATAATTTGTTTCTTAAATACAGGAAAGACAACCACATTTCTGGAAACTGGAACTCTAGCAAACATTAAGCCAGATTTTTTTTTCATTTTTAGTAAATACTCAAAGCCACCTTTTGGCTTTACCTAAATTGATGCACTAGTTTGTTCATGGTAGTAATTTATCTTTATTAGCCAAGTATAATCTGAGAAAAATATATAGTATTCTACCATGAACATGCTTCCTGGAGTATATTTAGCCTTTTCTATCACTTTCAGAGGGGAGTTAATTTTTCCCCTTATAAGCGTCAGTATTATTACTTTGTTCCAAAAGACTCTGTCCAGTAAAATAAATTTTTAAAATACATTCATCATTTCTGCTTTTTGAGCATATATGTATATAATATATATCTATGTATGTGTGTATATATGTTTGTATATATATATAAACTATTAAAGTTTAAAATTACACTGAAAATTTTGACACAAATTATATGTAGGTAGCAGGTGCACACATAAATATATGTACATATATATGCACACATGCATATATACATAGGACATATACACATACATAATAGTATCCCCAAGATCTTTAAGCTGTTAAAGCTTAAAATGTAGTAGTGACGCTGGTGCTGGTGCTGCAAGAGGAGGAAGAAGAGGAGAAAAAGGAGAAGGAAAAAAAGGAGAAGGGAGAGGAGGAAAAGGAGGAAGAAGAAGAGGAGGAAGAAAAAGAAGAGGAAGAGGAGGAATAACAGCTAACATTTCTATAGCTCCAGCTATGTCCTAGGCACTGAACTAAATGCTTTACAATTATTATCTCAATTGATCCTCACAACAATTCTGAGAATCAGGAGCTATTATTACCCTTACTCTACAGCTGAAAAGACTGGGACAGAGGTCAGGTGACTTGCCTAGGGTCATACAGCTAGTAAGTGTTTAAAGTTTGATTTGAATTCTGGTCTTCCTGATTCCAGAACTGTCACTTTATCTATGAATATATAGTTGTGTATACATGCAGGTATATATGTGCATATTTATGCAAGTTTTATTATCTTAAAACTGCACTAAGATTTTTGGAATATCCTGTATACAAACAGTCCTGCCTCTTCTAACACATACTTACTTGGAGAAATAAAATTCTAAAGTATATGTATACATATCTATATGTTAATATATTTTATATATAATTTTAAATTATAAATACCTTGCCACTAATAGAATCTGACAAATACTTTTTAAGATGACTCCTTACAAGATAGGTAAGGATGCTTCACAGAGTAACACCTTCTACACATGTAAATTGTATCAAGGAAGTTACACCATGCATGCAAATAAGTATAATTAAAAGTATGGTGTGATAAGTAGCAAAAGAAAAAGATGTAGAAAATGCTCCAACCAAAGGTGAGTCTTCAGCTATTTAATGAACAAAGAAAGCACAATAGCAAATCTTAATCAGCAACAAGTTGTCTTGTTTAGTGGCAAGCTGAATCTATCCATTGACCCCCTTGTCTAAAGACCCCAGACCATAAGTGGTGATCAGTTTATTCCATCTCCTCTACTAACAAGTTATTTGACCCCACACAAGGTAATTTAAACCACAGCTTAACCTGGGCTACATAAGTTACATTTTGATAACTATTTCAGTATAATTTGATTTCCTTGTAATTTTGTGCATTTTATATATTTGATTTTTTTTCCTGAGAAGGGATCCATAGACCTTATCAGATTGCCAAAATGGTCTATGACACAAAAATGTTAAGTATTCCTCTTTAAATGAGTTGAATCTCAGTTTAGTCATCAATAAAATCAAGTTTGAAATAGACCTTTTCCATGCCATATATTCCAAATCATGCCCCAATGAGAATTTTTTTTCCAACCAGAATCTTGTAGATCGACTGTGTACACAGATAAGGTTATCTGTATAATTGCCAGATTTCTACTGGGCAGAATTCTGTGCAATGACATTTAATGACTATCTCCTGACAAGATTTATTTAAACATCTGTAACTCCACAGTATTTTAAAATCCTAACACTTAAAAAATGATCATTTTCCTTTCCCCCCCATTATCAGAAAGGTTATTTGTTAGCATTTTTAAATGATATAATTATAAATTAATCCAGTGACTTTTTAAAAAGCCATTAATTGAACAATTATAATGGGATTTGGGATTGATTTTTAAAAAGCATAGGAAAAAAGGAGATTATAAACTAAAAAGATGTGGTACTGTTGTATCTTTTCTATATCTAACCTCAACTGCTAGTAGAGGATCCTGTATAGGACCCAGCTTGTAGCAGGATCCAATACTGATTGTTAAGACACAGCTCATATCCTTATGAAGTTTATAGTCTAGCTTCTTGGTGCCAAAGTTGAGTTGAATGAAGTAGGTAGACACCAAAGGTAGATGAGCAGCCCTGAAAAAAGTTTGGCAAGCCCTAACTACAGAGGGGCTAGTCCTCCTGAACACCCGCACACAAATTTAGTGTTGTTATTGTTCTAACAATATATAACAAGATAAGCATATTCAAGAGGTTAAATTTAAATAGAAGAATATTTTTGTAAGACGCTTCATTTTTCTCCAAGACTTGGCAATGGTAAATGGTAAATTCAAACCGAATCTCATTGAATTAGGAAACAATTTGGAGAGAGAGACAGACAGAGAGACAGAGAGAAAGAAGGGAGAGAGATTGATTAAAACACAAAAATATCAAAAAGAAATCCATCAAAATGACTTCTACAAGTTACAATAAAGGACTCTTGTGTTGCTTTTAAAAGAATGGAACAAGATTAGTCCTAGAGAATATAAGTTGGGTCTGTCTTGACCTCAAACCAGACAAATTTCCTAGCAACAAACAAGGAAGAAAACAGGGGAAAGGGGTGTGAACTGGAGAAGTGAGAAAAACAGCAATATGCTTGCATTCTCCTTTGCTCCAAAGGTTCACTGCCTTCAGTTACTGCTCTATGCATTAGCCCTGAGAAGAAGAGGAAAGAGAGATAGAAAATTCCTTTAAAAGACTAATGTATTCTAGGCCTAATGTATTTCTTCCAGTCTAGTCAGGTCATGTGTTGTTATTTTTCTTCTTACAAGAGTCTCTTCTTGGGGCAGCTTAGGTGGCGCAGTGGGTAGAGCACCAGCCCTAACGTCAGGAGAACCTGAGTTCAAATCTGGTCTCAGACACTTAACACTTTCTAGCTGTGTGACCCTGGGCATGTCACCTAACCCCAATTGCCTCAGCAAAAAAAAAAAAAAAAGAAAGAAAGAGTCTCTTCTTGCTTTTCAGTTGTACCTCTGAGTTTGTAGCAATATCATACTTCCACATGCCCATCTGCATGTGTTCCATATCTGAAGATCAATTGAGGTATCATTTGTTCCAGTCACTTGACTTACTGGAGCTCCTTTTCTGAGTCCTTTTCTTACTAGAGACAAGTGGAAGAACAGTGTTATTATGTTCTTTCCCAAATGGCTGTAAAGTAACCTGATATCAGCTGAAAATTATATTACTAAAGCCGCTAATAAGACCCAAGTCTTTTGACTTCTATTCCACTCAATCATGAAGTACTTATTAAGCAAGCACTGAGGAATACAAACAAAAAAAATGACAGAATCCATAGTGGCAAAAAGGCTTACATTCTAATGAAGAGGTTGACAATTATATATAAAAATAAACACTTTATGAATAAAAATTAATAAACATATGTTTATGTACATGTAAGCATATATACACATACTCAAAATAATACAATACATGATCATTTGGAAGAGAGGACACTGGCTCCTGGGAAAATCAGGAAAGTCTTCATGCAGAAGATGGTGCTTGAGTTGTATCTTAAAGGATCAGAGGGACTCTAAGAGGCAAAGATGAAGTAGGAGTACATTCCAGAGGATATCATGAAGGAAAAAAATAGACACATTTGGCTAGCTCCCAAAGTGTGGAAGGAGAAGTAATAATGTCCCATGAGACTAAAAAGATAACTTGGCACCAGATTATGTAGACCTTTGAAAGGTAAAAATAGGAGCTTATATTTTATCTTTGAGACAATAAAAAAATCAAAAAGATTGATTAGGGGAGTCACATGATCAGATCTGGACTTAAGAAGATTTCCTTGGCATCCAAGTGTAGAATGATGGACAAGAGTGGCCAAATCAAACCATGTATTTATTGAGTGCTTGCTGTACTCCAAGTTCTATGTGTGAATGCTGAGAAAATAAGAATGAGCTAAAAGAAAGACAATCTCAAACCTTGAGAAATGTTTAAGAGGGAGAAATAAAATTCAAAGGCATAAAAGGAAGCAGAAAGGGGAGAGAAGGGGAAATAGGGAATGAAATTATCCAATGTGGAGCATTGTGGGGAAAGTCTTGAGAAAGAGAGATAGGAATACAGCTTGGAAAGAAAGAACTGGCAGGGCTTTGCAGTTTCCTTTGAATTTATTCTATATAAAAAATATTTCTAGGAAGAGACAGACAATCAGGAGAAGCCAATATATGGTAAGAGATTTGAGTCAGGCAGAGCAATTACGAGATGTCCCAGTAATCTAGGGATATGAGAGCTTGAAGTGAGGTGGTAATTACCTTAGTTAAGAGAAGAATTCTGATACTAAAGATGTTGAGAAGATAAAATGATTTTGCAATTGATTGGTTATGTGAGTTCAACAAAAGTGAGGTATCTGGGATAATGGCAAGATAAGAATTTGACACATTACAAGGATGGTATTGCATTCAACAGGAAAGTTTGGAATAGGGAAGGATTTAGGAAGAAAGATAATCAATTCAGGTTTAGATATGTTAAATTTAACATATCTCTGAAGTATTTCATTTGAAATATCCAATCAATAAATGGTGGTGTGAGACTAAAGCTCAGGGGAGAGACTGCAACTGAATATAAATTTGAAAATAATCTATATAGAAATGATGATTAAACTGATGAAAGCTGGTGAAGATATCAAGCGAGAGAGAGAAAGTATAGATGAAGAATAAGAAGATACAGAGAAATTCCTGTATGATAAATTGTACACCAACAATCAAGTACATATGATAAAAATGCTAAATGTGTTTATGTATGTACACACATATATGCATAGAAATATATATTTTTAAAAAACAAATACAAGTTCTAACAGAACAGTCAATAAATGTTGGAAATAATAGCTGACACATAACTCCATAGAAACATAGTGTGTTTTAAAATTTATGAAGCACTTTATATACATTATTTCAATTTTTGTAAGAATTTTCTTAATTAGGCCATTTGTTTCATTACATACCCTCTTAATAGGCATGTTTGCAGATCAGAAAATTGAGGGTCAAAGAAAAAGAATGACTTCAGTATTGCCCCTGATACCTGTCTAATCAAGCTCCTTCCTTCTTTCCTTTTCCCTCATCTATATTAATCTCTTTTTCTGCTTTGTTTCTCTGCCATCTCCAATACATTTTTGACTCAGCATCAAAATCATCTTCTTTGATGTTCTCCCCTTGAATTTCACTTCTTTTATGAAACTTTTCCAAATGTTCTCACCTTGGGAAAAAATCCCTCTCACTCCAAACCTGCCATGCTATTGGCCTATTTGGGGCGTTTCTAGAAATATTCTATCAATCTGAAAGATTTTTTCACTTCTGATTTCTGACTGAAAAGTATTTGTCATATTTAATCATTTGTTTCTCTTGTGTTAGCTATCCCTAAAAGGAATCTTGTTATTTTTTTTTTTACATCATTGCTCCAGTTCCTGAAAAAAGGAGGAACCTCATAAAAGACCATCTCTTTATCTATAGGCATTATATCACTATTCTAATTCTGAATTTTTGCCAGAAAAAGAGTTTCCTAGAAGAAATTAAAAGGACTTTTAAGGAAGTGTTACCTTGTGAGAAGCTTTTTTCTTTTTTTTTCTTTTTATAAACTCTTTGTAGCTATTAAATAGTGGTCCAACAAATAAAACCCAGAGATTAAAATGTTATATTTGATTATGCCTAAGGTTTAGACCTCAAAATGCAAACTTTGTGAGGTATAATTTCAATTCTAAGTTAAAATTAAAATCTTTAATGATTGTTTTTTAGTAATAGTTGACACACACACACACACACACACACAGAGAATAACCCGTAAGAAGATATACATGCAGTAATTAGGGTATGCTATATATACAATTGAACCATCTGTCACAAAAGTTGTATTCCCCATCCCCCCTATTTTTGAATATTCAGATTCATTGATATTAATAATTTTTCTCATTTGTGGGCCTTCAACTCAGTAATCATAAAGATGATGTCCTATCTATGAACAAGTGGAGAACTCTTATTATCCTGAAGTGATTATCCGATTTCTGACCTCATTGCTCAACTGAATCAATTCTCTTCAAAATTATCAACGTTCTAATTGCTCTATATCTGATGGCCCAGTTTTTATATTTTTTGACCTCACTCATGTTTTTGATAATGCTGATCATCTTCTCCTTAATAGTTTTCTCTCTGCATTTTCTCTGCCTATTTCCCATGCTTTCCCTCTTCATCTTTGCCTCCTGGCTTACTGGCTTCCTCTAAGACTCAGCTGAAATTCCACCTTCTGCAAGAAACCTCTCAATGCCCCCTTTAATGCTTATGTTTTCTCTCCAGATAAGCTCCAATTTAAACCTGTTTATATCTTTGTATTCCATAGTTTTTTGTATGTTGTTTCCCTCATTAGAATGTGAAATTCTTGGTCAGTTTTTTTGTTAGTTTGTATATTTTTGCCTTTCTTTTTATTTTCAAAACTTAGCAAACTGGCACATAACAAGTAAATTTATAATTAATACTTGTTGACTGATCACATAGGTCTGTACTATCAAAGGTATTTCTCCCCAACACACAGATATCTCAACTATCCTGTGCTCTTGAGTTGTGCTTGAGTTGAGTTTTCCTCAAGAGGAAAATAGCAGCTCTCACATGCAAAATATCAAGAAATTGTTAACAAGAGTTTTCTACAGTTTCTACAATGAACTACAGCTTTTCAGAGGCATCATAGGATTTCAGGGATAGAATTGGAAGGGAGACTACCTAATCCAGTCCCCTCATTTTATAGATGAAGTTTCAGAAGGTTTTGACTTGCCTTGGTTACACAACTAGCAAGTGTCAAAGGCAGGCTTTAAAAGCCATATTTTCCTGACTCCAAATTCAGCATATTACTGACGTTACTTTTCCAGGAACAATAAGAGAGGCAAAATGGTATAATTAAATAGATATAGAGCACTAGAATTCTTGTCCCAGATCTGCCATTAACTAAAAGTGTGATCCTGGACAGTTCATTTCAACCCTCTGGATCTCAGTTTACTCCTTTGCAAAAAAGTGGAATTGAACTGTATTATTTTGTAAAGTGGTTTCCTGTTCTGTGAAAATGAATTCTGTTCCATTACCTTCCATAATAATCATCTCAGTAACTGCCCCTTCCCAAGAGTTTCCATTCCCAATTTTGCTTACCAAAAAGTAGGGAATCTTTTGGCTATCCTTGCCCTCTCTGTGGTCAAATTTATTCTAAATACTCTTTATTAGTGAGGATAGTTCTTATAGGATAAAATGCACTGCAAAATGAGATACTTAGGTATAGATTTCTTCCAGAGAACCTTTTAAATGGGTCACTAGTAACCAGCCTGAAAGCATTAATGCTATTCTTAGAACAGCACATGGTTTGTGAAACATTGATTTAATAGACTGAGATGATGCCTTCCTTGTATTTTATTTAGATTTTGGGATGAAAGGAAAGAGAAATAATTCTCAAAATTAATTCCATCTGATAAAACTAATAAATTATCGTTGTAATGAATTGAACCTGTAAAATGTCTATGAACAATACCCTTTGTTATGATTGGTTTTGGTTTTGCAAGGGGATCAGGGTGAAGTGACTTGCCCAGAATCACTGAGCTAGTAAGTGTCTAAGGCCATATTGAAGCTCAGGTTCTACTGACTCTAGAGGAGGTGCTTTATCCACTGCCATAATAACTGCCTCAATACCCATTGTTATGGCAGGTATTATTTCAAAAAATGGAGTTTGTTTTTCAAAATATTTCTATCTATAGAAATTAGTTATAGATTTCCATAGCAACCATAATTCCTGACTTCCTTTGTTTGGGAAGGAAATAAAGATGATTTAATTTAGATCATAAGATCTAAAGTCAATTAATTCAAGATCATAAGATAAGCTCTTTGAGAACAAGAGCTGGTTTGTTTTGGTCTTTACGTCACTAGAATATAACACAGTGCCTGATGACACATAGTAGATGGAGACTAAAATGCCTGCTGACTGATTGAATGCTTGAGTAATTGATAGATATAACTTTTCATAGTATTTACACAGCTACCTGGTTTTTAGAGAAGATTTATTTTGAAGATTCATCAAGGTTTGTAGTCACTAAGATTTATAATTATTTGTAAAAAAAAAAAAGTTGTAAAGCAACAAATCTGTGTCTGTAGAAAGAGCTTCTGTGTCAGGAATTCCCTACAATGATGTAATTACAGGACTTTACTTTTCTTCTCCCTTCACCTTAATTTCTTCCCTGCCCCCAACTCCCCAAAAAAGCAGAAAGCAGAACTTTAGGATTTTTGGTAGATCTGAACTATAAGACTTCAGAAATACTGAAACCTTAATATTTAGTTGAAATAAGAAAAGAGGAAAAGAATTATGTGAAAAGAAACTTGTTGACTTTGGAAAGAAATGAGAATTGTACCTACTAAGTCAAGATCAGCTAAGGGGCCAGGGAAATAGTCAGTATCATTGAACAAATTGGGTTACCAAAGACACTAATTTGCAATCCCTTTAATTCTGATTACAAATACTCAAAAGATAAAAATACTAAGCAATTCAAAGAAGAAAATATCATATTGTAACAATTTCCCTTAGCAAACATGCATAGTTGTTTTTATTTCATTGCAGTAGCTTCCTGGTAAGGAAATGCAAATCAGCTTCTGCTTTATATTTTAAAATCTTGGGCTGTTGAGGGGAGAGAAGTGGCACAGAAACAATGAATATCAGAGGTGAAAACCCATGTCTTCCTGGTTGAGGTTGGCCTCTTATCTTCTTTATCTTCCCCTCCACCAACACTTACATATACATAATAGCATGTTCTGATTAAAAGCCTGAACAGCAAGCTTCTAATAGGTAGATAATTATTAGACTATTGGTCTAATAATGATCTAATAATAAACTATTACAAAAATAGTTTAGGGACTAATAGAGGAGTGATCTTAGCAGACATTTAGTATATACTGATACTGATTCCTACAATAGTTTTTCTACAGTATTCACTGAAGCAAAAATATAGGTGTGATCTACATGGATATTTGTATAGGGCACTATATATGCATATGTATGTAATGTGTTTATATGTGTATGCATATGTTTACGTTATATTTATATGTATGTATCATAATTCCCAATACAAATTATGTAAATCTCTAGTCTAACAGTAATAATTATAGTAGTCATAAAAACAATATTACCAACACCACAGGTTGCCACCAGGCTTTCTAACAGTGAACAGCTGTTAACCTAATTGAAACACACTCTGTTCAACCTATGTTTTCCAGATCTTCGGAAGACTTTTGAACAAGAACCTTTAGGAAAGGAAGTATCCTTGGAACAGGAAGTCCTGCTCCAGTGTCGCCCACCTGAAGGCATACCCATGGCTGAGGTGAGTGACCAACAATTTTCTGCATTTAGCACCTGGCATTTAGTTATCCTAACTGAGGCCTAATCCATGGCTAATGGCACAGTGAATTAAGGTATGGCATGATAAATGGGTGATAATGGAGTCCTAACTGCCTGCTTCTGGCAGAATAGATTGATTGGGAACTGATTGATGACTTGGGAGTCAATTAGAATACCTCACTGGACAAGGCTACAGGCAACCTAGTTTTTTTTTTTTTTTTTTTGGTTTTTTTTGGGGTTTTTTTTTTTTTTCCTTTTCATTCCCTTTCAAGAAAATGGAACATTGCAATACTTTATCTGGTACCTGGTAAGTAAGCTATCTGATAAGATATATGCATGTCACTGTTTTTTTTTTTGGGGGGGGGTTGTCATCAAAAGAACAGAATCTACTGGGGTAGTGCAAGTTTGAAACTATATTCCTGTGTATGTTTTCATGATTATCTCATTCACAAATTCACAACGTCTATATCTATATGACAGCAAACACTAATTTTGGGCAAGGAATTAGCTAGTGCATGCGTGTGTGGGTGTTAGCTTTTTAACTTTTTTTAACTCAAGATATGTTTATTTCTGCTATTTTCAGCTTTATTTCTGTTAATCAAAGAGGTGTTAAATACAAAAATCCTCTGACCACCTGTCATTAAATTAGTTCAGGTCAAATCCTTTTTCTAGTCATGTTTAACAATCAAAAGTGGTTTTTTTCCATATGTAGAAATGTGTATACTTGCTTTTGCTTAATATCACACTTTGGAGAGGTGTGATAAATGACTTCCCAAATCCTACAGTAGAATAGTGAGTAAAATCAATCTCCTAGTATTTGTTATGCTAATTGGTCATTTAAAACCCTACAGCTCATTCCTCTCAGACCATAAAGGGAAAAAATACACCGTGCTCTTTATTGAAAGTTTAGTCACTTATCTCTGTTAATGACTTCTAGACTAGAACATTCACTAAATCAACATAACAAAGGGTTTTATATTAACAGTTAACTTGAAAGTTGCTAATTACATTGCATTACCTGAAAGTTTATTATTTTCAGCGACTTTTATTTCTTCTCTACTATATAAAAGAAATCATTTCTAAGTAATAATAAATTGAGACCATCCCTATAGCAGAATGATTTATCAAAAGCATTAAATGCTTTAGCTCCTCATTTCCACAAGAAGTTAGAGCTTCTGAGAACATCAGAATTATCAGAGAACAAAGAATTAACAATTTTTAAAAAAGTAACTTTATGACTCCACCCCCTTTCCCATTTTAGGAGGTGAAAGCAAGTACACATTGATTTCACTTAAAAAAAACATCAATAAATTATCTAAGAACCTCACATTAATCTGAAGCTTTGTTTTGGGTCTGATATTTGCAATTGTACATGCCAAATGGAAAATGCATGGCAACACTCCTAGAGGTATTTTTATTACCTTTTCAAAAAGAGAAATACTTTGAAGGTGTTATTGCATATGACATGCTTCTCAGATCTGAGAGTTAGTCATGGTTACAGCTAGTTCATGAAACAGTGGAAAATCTGATGCCCTGGCAGTGATGATTTAGTCCAATTTGTAGGAAGACAATACTTATGTCAGTCAATATTCATTAGTAGATCTCTTTATGGCTACATCTGTCTCTATTACTGTATTTTTTCAAAAGTCTAATGTAAACCTCTTTCATCATTACTACATTAAAAACCAAAACATAACATAGAATAAGCAGGTCTATATGTTTATCTGTCTGCCTATCTATCTCTGTCTGTCTATATGATTATAGCTCTATATATCTCAAAGTGAACTGATCTCAGCAAAAATATCCAGTGAGAAGAGATCCTAATAATTATACATCTTTTCTAAGCTCCATAACAGAGTAGTATACTTTGTCAAGTAGTAAAGATTCATGACTACAAGCTAATTGGCTGTGAATTTTATTTGTACCATCATTGGGGAAGAGACCAATTAACACTTGGCAAGCTCAAAAATCATATACCCACTTGACACTAAAAAGAACTATTCTTAATGTGTTTTTCTTCTCCTTTTTGAAGTCAGAAGAGAGATCAAGCACACATGCTGGCGAGCAGCCTAAGACAGCTTCTGTGTAGACTCTTTTCAACACTATTATAATCACAAAGACCAGAAGCTAATGAATATCTTAATGTGACACTTTATTACTGCCATTTGCTCAAGAGGGTGAAATAAAATAAAAAAGGAAAAAGATGAAGGGTAACTTGGTAGGTTGAAGGATTACATGATTACTTTAATTTAGAGATGGATGTATTCTTTGTTTAATACTTCATTTATTTGTTTGTAGACTATTCCTAAAGTAGAGAAGCGTTGTTAAATAGAAGTATAATTCTTAAAAGTATTGTGGACCCATAGATTTACAGTTGAAAAGGATTTTCGTCCAAACCCCTCATTTTCTAGATAAGAAAACTGAGGTCCAGAGAAGTCACTTGAACAGCAGAGAAATCATTTGAATTAAGATTCTCTGTAGCCAAAGCCAAAAAGTTACAGAAACGTTTAGAAGAGCTGCTGATAGGCCAAAAGAGGTAAGGGATTGAACTTTTTAAAATTTAAACAAATATTCCAATGAGCAGATATTCTAGTGTGAGGCACATAATAGGTTTTCAAAATATATCTCTTGTTTATTTCATTGATGACAGACCTTTAGTATATCAAATTCATATTAATACTTGTATTTGTATAGAGAAAACACACACCTTGCACAAGATCCTTTTTAGATACTCAGTGATATTCTCTCTTTTCCTCATCCATTTTCAGGCATGAATATCTAATGTCTTCTATTTGCATAATCTTCCAGCATCACAATGATCTGTTATGTTCCCCATCTTCAATGCACTTATTACCATTGTATTTTCGTTGTTTCATTTTTTAAGGTGCATACTTTTATTAAACAAATTTAAAACATTAAAAGATTAAGACTACTTAGAAATATTGTTCTAAAATGTTTTAAATTTTAAAATTCTTTCCTAAATGTTGTTTCTACTAACCTGTTCCCAGAACTGAAGTATGTAGTTAATCCAATTTCAAAAGAAACAAAAAAAAATTAAATAAAATTTCTTAAATAAATCTTTATAATGAGTCAAGGACACTATCTTTCCTTCTAGTGATGGTGGTATTTCAGTTTTCACAGATGTATCTCCTTAGTTTCTCTGGGAAGTAAAGGAATTAATTTAGCTACATACTTTAGTTCCAGACAGAGCAGCTGTGAATCCGCTCTGCTCATTTTTGCTCATGCCATAGATGAAACAAAAATGTTGAGATCGTATGGTGTCAGGAAAAAAAAAAAAAACTCAAAACAGAGTTTCACCTAATTGTCTCTTTTACATAAGTCAGAGATCAAAACATCAGTGGATTTAAAATTAGTTAATATGGCATAAGAAATAAAACTAAATATTAATCGAAAATGTGTGATTTGTCACACCTTTAACAAGGTGATAATTGCCTCTCTAATTATAATTGAACTGTCTCTCATAGGAGTTTAATTGGAAAAACAGGGAACAGTGTACAACTTAGTGACCCAGTTGTGTTTAGAAACCTTCATCATATTTATCAACATTTGCATCTTTAATTAGCAGGTGGGAAAAATATGGGTAAAGTGCAAAGAAATAAATTATTTTGCTGACTAAGTAAACATGGAACAGACTCTTTTCAATGGGATGCTGCCAGGGGATAAAAAGCTGGTAGCAGCAGCAGGAGACTGCCAAATATTTGGCATCAAGTGGTCATCTCCATCTAATTGATTATTAATATGACTACTGTTTGCTTTGTTTCATCAAGGTACTTCATGTTTCACTGCAGTTATCTCTTAATTGGTACTCCATGTGCCTGAATTTCCATGCAGATATATTGTTGCCCCTGCAGCAGTTTGTATGCTCTGCAGGCAAAAAAAGGTTTTACAGAGAAAAGTAGAAGAGGTTAACCTGAATACTGATTTGAAGGAAATATTGCTTTCATTACACAGTGCTCTCAGTTGGAATTTCTTACTAGAATGAGGAATTATAAATTGTGACATCATTGGTCCTATAGTGATTTTGAATATTTTCTTCCTTTTTTGTTCTGGACCCATTATTAGGAACTTCCAACATGGAAACGTCTCCCACCCATGCAGATTGGCAATTTTTCTGTAACAAAGGCTCTTTCTAATCTGCCTTCAATGGCAAGAGTCCCTTCTATCCACTGATACTCTTCTTGAACCTGTTCTCTATTGGTTAGTATATTTTTGTTCCTTTTAAATCTTCCTATCCCAGTGATGCTGAAATCATAACTTCCAGGAATATCTCCACTTTCCAAGTCCTAATGCCTACTTTGTCCTTATGTACTTCAGTCCTACCCTCCCCATTACACACAGTATCTCACTACAAATCTGCCTGCCTCTATAATTAATAGTCAGTTAGCTAGCATTTATTAAGCACCTGCTGTGTGCCAGACACCATGCCAAGTGCTGGAAGTTAATATTTACTTTCATTTTAAAGTTCCTCACCTTTTGTTCTTAACCTTTTTTTTCTGGCATTGACTCACTCCTTACTCCCTCTGTATGATACTGCATCCCTGACTTTCCTTCCTGTTGTTTCTTTTCTGGTGCCCCATTTCTTATGTACCCCAACTTACTAGTCCCAGAGGGAGAGTCAGAATATTCTGTGTTGCCTCATCCTTTACTGTGAAATTGAGTCTCTTACTACAAACTCTTTTCACCTCATATTCCCCAGATATTAACCTCCATTATTATGACATTTTGCTTGGTTTGCTTGCTATGATTCCTCATCTCTATTGAAGAAGTAGCTATTCTCACCAAGACCAATTTTTCTACATGTATCTTGATTCCATCCTCTGCTCTTTTCATCACCAGATTGACCCTACTAACATCCCCTTTCTCTTTCTAATCTTCAGTCTCTCTTTATATATGCTTCCTTCCTTGGTGTCTTCCCATATGCCCATGTCTCCTCTATATTTGAACCTTCCATCTACTTTGGCTATCTGTTTCTCCTCCTGTTCTCACTTATTCTTTGAAAAACTTTTCTCTCCTAGTGTTCCTACTTCTCCCCTTAGTATAATCTAAACTTTCTGCAGTCTGGCTTTCAACCTTATTACTTAACTGAAAATGCTCTCCCAAACATTTCTAGTGACCTAATTTCAGGATCTAATAGCCTTTCCTCAATACTCATTCTTCTTAATTTCTCTATAGCATTTATTAATGCTACCGCCTTTATCTTCTTGAGAAAGACCTTTATCTTGATGACCGTTGTCATCTCTCTAGATCCTCCTCTTACAATCTGACTCCATTCTGGTCATTCACTTCACCTTTGCCTCTTAAAAGTCCAAGTTCTCTTCAAGTTCAGCTTAAGTATATGAAACTTTGTCTGATCTGCTCAAAAATTAGTGGCCTTTATATTAATTTTATATATACATCTCAAAAGTCTTAGTGCAGTTTTTATCCTCTGACATAATGAGGCCTCCAAAAGGGGAGAAACTATTTAATTTTTCCCCTATATCCTCACATCCTAGAATAGTTTTTGGTATATAGCAGGTCTGACTAGTTTTCAGGGTTTTATATAAATTTGCTTGATGTGTGTCTCAAGAAAACATAAATTCCTTGGGAACAGGAAGCATCTATTTTTTGTCTTTATATCTCCAGCACTGAACACTGCATGGTATATACTAGGCATCTGGTAAATGCTTTTTGATTGTTTGAGAGGCAGTATGGTTTAATGGGTAGAAGGAAGTGGCTTTAAAATCAGGAAGAACTGGGTTCAGTTTCGTCCCCTGATACATACTGATTGTGTGACCTTTGACAAGTCATTGGATCTCTCTTATCATCAGGTAGAATAGGTGCTGAATTGATAAAGGGAGTTTCTTCTACCTATAAAAGCACAGATATAAACCACAATAGCACAAATAGCCCCAATGCTTTATAGGCAATAGGCATTCAATAAAAATTGTTGTTGAAGTAGAATGCTGTTTTAAAATGAATACTGATCTCCTTCGATATTGATTGAATAACTTCTGCAAAGCAGATGAATTTGTGGGGTTTCAGGACAAGTTAGTTCCCACAGTGTATGGGGATTTAGTTCTCCAAAGCAATGAACTTGCACATATGTGCAATTAAAGGAGTGTTTCCTCAGCAGGGAAACAAATTCGTTCTTTTGGCAGCTCAGACAAAAGTAACAACAACCAAGCAAAATGTCAATGAAGTTTTCACTTGCCATCTCATTCCCAAATTTATTTTTTTTACAATCTCCTGGAGATGCAATTTCAAGCTGCTTACAGATCATTATTTTTTTAAAACTTAAAAATACACATAGTGTTGCTTGTTCATGAAAAAAAAATGGATCATATGCAAATGGTAGAGGTTAAAGTGAGAGTGTTTTTATATCTGAAATATCTAATAATACGATTTGCTTCATAATACTTCTACCTATTCCTGGAAGACCTAGAAGGGAACTTAGCACAACAGACCTCCAGCATATACTTAGGCAGGCCTTCTTTCTGGGCTATGATTTTTCTCATTGAATGCGATACATTTTGACAAATTTATTTTTGGTTTTTGTCCTTTAAAAAGTCTGTATTTGCTATTAAATCATTCCTGTGCATAGAGTATGCTTATTTTCATCTCCAAAATATAGGCAATGAGAAACATTAAATCCCTCAAAATACACATTACTGGTTGGTCAGAAGCAGTAAGATATATAGTGCTAGAGTGTTGAAGGTTGATTGAAAATGATGGGCCCAGGCATCATCTACTGAGGGGCTGTAGGGGACACATATGGCTCTGTGAAGTGTAAGGTGCAAGTATCTTTTAGATCCATCTAGTGTGCATTGCTAAAATGATATCAAATGATTCAGGCTAATTCCTATACTTAGGCAATAGAGCTTGGCAAGAAGTTTCAACTTCTAGCTAATATCTCTAGTACATTGACAATTGGCACATACCAGCTTTCCCCTTTTATGTGATTATTTGTTTGATTAATGTAGCCTCATCTAATTCTTCTACTCTAAGAAACCATGATCTTTGGAATACTTTCTTGCCCTGTCAAACTTTTCTGAATTGATGGAGACAAGTTTTGACTTTTCCTGCAGATTTTCCTGGACTCACTTTTCATGTTGGGTGGCATGTGGCAGTTTCCCTCTGTTAATTAGAACAAATGTGCCAATTATGTTAATGTATCTCCCGATACCAATCAGTGAATAATTAGACACAACACATCTGTCTTTCACAAGGGAATAGAATGAAAAAGAAGAAAACTGCAAGGTGCCCTGCACATTATTAGCATTTGGATTGTGCACTGTCTGAAACACTGATAGAATGTATGTCATGTGAATTAGTTTTAGTAACACAGAAGACCAAGAATAGAAAAAATTGTATCAAGTGTGGTCATCAGCTTTTCTCCGTGTCTCCCAAAGAAAGAAATATAGAAAACAAAATGGCATTAGAAGAACCTACTTTCATTGCTAGGGCAGCCTCAGTTATAGTTCTGCTAAAGAATTTAAATGCACTTATTTTTTTCTTTTCTTCACATTTATCTAATATCTAATTTTTGGATTAATACTTTAACCTGTGGTGAACTGTGGATAAAATAACAGATGTTTTGTAACATAATGAAAATTGTGTGATATAACCTTATCTTCTAAAGACTCACTGAAAGCTCCACAGGACAACTCCAGGAACAGATGGAAAGGGAGAGAAAGAATAATCACGTATTAAGTACCTACTATATGCTAGGCACTTTTAGATTAGTACTATTTTACAAGAATTATCTCACCAGATTCTCACAACAACCCTGTGAGGTAGGTGCTGTTATTATCCCCACTGTATAATTGAAGAAACTGAGGAAAACCCAGGTTAAGTGGCTTGTCCAGAGTTACACAGTTTCTGAAGTCAGATTTTACTTTCTGAACTCCAGGCCAAAGAAGGCGGGACTACGGCATTTTTTCTACCACATCTCTACACTCTGAGAACTTTCCATTCCATAGATTTGGGGAGATTTGGTATGGTGATAGTCCTCAAAAAATTATTCCTGAAATTTGTGGGGCAATGTTATAAACAGGCAATTATAAGCCAGTAGCCTGAAGGATCTGGCTACCCTTTCTTTCTTTTTTTTTTTTTGTTAAAGCTTTTTATTTACAAAATATGTGCATGGATAATTTTTCAACAAGGCAACATTGCAAAACTTTCTGTTCCAAATGTTTGCCTCCTTCCCTCCACCCCCTCCCTTAGATGGCAGGTAGTACAATACATGTTAAATATGTTAAAATATATGTTAAATCCAATATATGTATACAAATTTATACAGTTACTTGCTGCACATGAAAAATCGGATTTAGAAAGAAAAAAAAACCTGAGAAGGAAAACATAATGTAAGCAAACATCAATAGAGAGTGTGAAAATGCTACGTTGTGGTCCAGATTCAGATCCCACAGGCCTCTCCCTGAGTATATATGGCTTTCTTCATCACTGAACAAGTGGAACTGTTTTGAAACATCTCATTATTGAAGAGAGCCATATCCTTCAGAATTGATCATCATATAGTCTTATTGTTGCCCTGTACAATGATCTCCTGGTTCTGCTGCTTTTGCTCAGCATCAGTTCATGCAAGTCTCTCCAGGCCTCTCTGAAATCATCTTGTTGGTCGTTTCTTACAGAATAATATTTCATAACATTCATATACCATAATTTATTCAGCCATTCTCCAATTGATGGGCATCCATTCATTTTCCAGTTTCTAGCTACTTCAAAAAGGGCTGTCACAAACATTTTTGCACATGTGGGTCCCTTTTCCTCCTTTAAGATTTCTTTGGGATATAAGCCCAGTAGAAACACTGATAGGTCAAAGAATATGCACAGTTTTAGCTTTTTGAACATAGTTCCAAATTGCTCTCCAGAATGGTTCGATCCATTCACAGTTCCCCCAACAATGTATCAGTGTCCTAGTTTTCACACATCCCCTCCAACATTCATCATTATCTTTTCCTGTCATCTTTGGCTGCCCTTTCTCATATATATATATATATATATATATATATATATATATATATAT
>JAJPUD010001046.1:482116-504687 GCA_023553655.1 Myrmecobius fasciatus | reverse complement strand
CTTTATGATTTCTTTGGGATATAAGCCCAATAGAAATGCTGCTGGGTCAAAGGGTATGCACAGTTTGATAACTTTTTGAGCATAGCTCCAAATTGTTCTCCAGAATGGCTGTATCCGTTCACAGCTCCACCAACAATGCATCAGTGTCCCAGCCCTTCCACATCTCCTCCAACATTCATCATTAACTTTTCCTGTCATTTTAGCCAATCTGACAGGTGTGAAGTGGTACCTCAGGGTTGTCTTGATTTGCATTTCTCTGATCAATAGTGATTTGGAGCACCTTTTCATATGACTATAAATAGTTTTAATTTCATCCTCTGAAAATTGTCTGTTCATATCCTTTGACCTTTATTGATTGGAGAATGGCTTGAATTTTTATAAATATGAGATAATTCTCTATATATTTTAGAGATGAGACCTTTATCAGAACCCTTAAATGTGAAGATGATTTCCCAATTTATTGCTTCCCTCCAGAGGCTTATTTTATTGTTGATTTGAGAGAAGATTGGAGGAGGAAGCAGAGAGTCACCTTTTCACTCCGCCATCTTGGCTCCCCCTGCTAAGTGTTACAGTAAAATTTTGTTCCTTGATCTGGAAATGGTCTGATCTGTGAAATCATTCAGGTTGACTATCACCTTCATCACTTGTACCTTTTTGACCTGTTGTATCTCATCACTTCCTTCTACTTCTGAGTTCTCCTAACATCATTGTGCTTAAAAAAATCAATTACAGGACATTTTTATTGTCATTAGGATCTTTCAAAATTTAAATAAATTCTGATAACTGACTCAGTGAGGGGAGAGGAGGAAACACTAATTTGCAAATTTAAAAAAGAAAGAAAGAAAAAGAATGAATTTTGAAATTGGAAAATCTAGATGTTGATCTTAGCCAAATCATCTAGCCTCTCAGCTTCAGTTTCCTTATCTTTATAATGAGAAAGTAGAACTAGATATCTAAAGTGCCTTACTGCAATTCTTTTTCTATTCCACTCTTGTATTCATCCTAATACTTGTGGTCACTCCTACATTCTGAATGTCTTTGTAAAATCAACATGATGCTAATTCTTCCTCAAAAGATTCAGGTCCTTGTTGGAAGGGTTTGGAAGCTATTACACAATTTCAATGGTCTTTCGTTCATTTTCTATTCTCACAGGTCTGAATTTCCTACATTTTAGGATACTTTGTCTTTTAGGGTTTTACCTTGTAACACTTTGAGGACTTACATGAATTGATACAAAAGGATGGGGATAGAGAGTGGATCTGTGATTTACAATTATCCCTTCCACACTGCAACTTTCTCTATTGCAGTTTTGATATATTACAGATAGGCATAAAAAAATCAAATAGGGATTTTTTAAGTTTTGCAGAAGCCACAGATGACATGTGAAGGCCAGTAGATGACACAGAGCCTGTGATCAAATACTTAATCCAAATTTTACTAAAAGGTACTATAAGCACCTCATAAAAGAAAAAGAAAAAATTCATAATTCTCTCTGGTACAAAAAGAGGGCCAAAATTTTTACTTAGATTTTTCAGATTCTGGGGGCACTACTCTCCTAATCCCCAATATGTGGGAGGAATAATTATAATTGTTAGAAACTCACTCTAACAGTTCAGGTCAGCATCTTTTCTGCAAATTAAAGTCTTAGAGATTGCTAATATGTTGAGACCAATATGCCCAGGTCACTGCCACAAGTCAGTATTTGTCAAAAGAAGAACTTCAGGTCTTTCAGTTTCTAAGACACACTTTTCTTTTAAATAATAGCTTTTAGTTTTCAAAACACATGCAAAGATAATTTTTAACATTCACCTTTGCAAAACCCTGTGTTCCATGTTTTTCTTCCTCCCTGCTTCCTCACCCCTCCCCTAGACAGCAAGCAATTCAATATATACTGAGCATGTGCAATTCTTCTATCCATACTTCTACATTTATCATACTGCACAAGAAAAATCAGATCAAAAAGGGAAAAAATGAGAAAGGAAGAAAAAAGTAAACAAACAAAAAAGGCGCAAATCCTATGTTGTGGTCCATATTCAGTTTCCACTTTCTGGATGGAGATGGCTTTTTCCATTATAAATCTCAATTACCTCATTGTTGAAAAGAGCCAACTTCAACAGAATTGATCATCTCATAATTTTGTTGATACTGTGTACAATTCTCTTGGTTCTTCTCACTTTATTTAGCATCAATTCATGTAAGACACTTTCTATCTAGTATGCCACATTGCAAAGCAGAACCAAAATAACAATTCATATAATAATTATGTAATTATGTAGAAACTCTTTAAACTACTTTCATGTTATGGGGGAAGTCCCCCAAAAGACTGCTACTTTAGATTTCAGGTCCTCTTGAGTCATGAACTCATAGTTTATTGGACCACAGTGATGTGTTCTCTTTTTAATAGTAACCTAGGAAACAAAATTAACTCAGAGCAAAGGGAATTACTGGAATAGAATTGTAAGATTTATAGTGGAACCTTTTCCCCCTCATAAGCTTATGATATATTCTCCAATAAATAACCAAAGCATTAATGTGGTGAGTGAGCACCTCACATCACTGATGCTCTTTAGCCCCTAATTTCTTCTCATGGTAAACCATAAAATTCTTCTTGCTAGGCAAGAGATCTTGTCTTAAGTGTGTTTCTTTGCTGGGCTCAGTAGGGCTACTCCATTGGGCACCTTTCCAAAGTGGTTAGCCAACATTCCTACAAACTCCACAGACTAAATTTAAACCTTTAGCTAATGAAGTGATAGATTCTTTCAAAAAGAATTAGGACCTTTACCCTTGGACCAAGAGGAAGACTCCCCAATTCTGTTCCCTTGCAATGTACTCAGAACTTTGTTGTCTACTAAGCAATCAGGTTTCCTTAACCACCAAGATCCTTGTCTTTCTCTTTAAAAAAAAAAAACAGATAGTCACTGCACTCAAGGAATTTACCTTTTAATGGAGAAAAACAACTTAGAAAAGGGACCTGAGTACTGAAGGAAGTATCCAATGGAGGCATGGAAGAAAAGTCCAGAGGATAAGGAGTAGGGAAAGGAGTGAAGGTGGGTCCATGGAGCTGGCCTTGGGACTTTCTCAAAATAGAAGTTCCAGAAAGCACTGACCAATCAGAAAAGGGAATTTCAGAGTAGAAGGATCTTCCAGGATGAGAAGTGTAGGGTTTTTCTAGGGTGCTAAGATTGCTGGGAAAAATCAGAAAAATCTGGAAAATTAGGAGTAGAGCTGGGGGAAGAGTGAAAAACCCACTTTCTTTCTGTTAAGTGATAAGCTATAGAAATGAAAGACAATATCATTTGACACTTGAAATCACCATATTATGTAGTTTTGCTGAGCTGTGTGTGTGTGTGTGTGTGTGTGTGTGTGTGTGTGTTGGGGGTGGGGAAGAGGATAGATCTATGTTTTCTAGAAGCCAGAGAGTAGGATCTCAATTGTCACCTGATAGTGGAGCACAATTTCTGCCATTTTCCTACATTAGCTTATCCAATTTGCACAGATGACTTTGATCTGAAATGAACAGATTTCTGCCAATACCATAATACAAACATTTAAGTGTCCTCAACTACTTAGTTCTAGCCTTTTCCTTCCTCTTTTGTCACCACTGACCCAACATCTAATGCCTTCTTCTTAGATCATATTGTATTCAGTGTCTTCCAGTTCAAATTAGTTTGTACAATTGTGTTCCTTTACATTTTCTTATAAGCTTAAAAAACTTAAAAATACATCTGACAATCATTTTTACATAAGGAAATAGTTTTATGAGCATTGAGTTAAATACTTTTATATTCTACTAAGGCTCAGAAAATGTTCTGCCAGTTTGCAGAAATACTAATTCACAGAACACTAAATCAATATTATACTTTTATATGACTTTCCCATATGAATTTAAAGACAAAGGCAGCACTGTTAGTTCTCAGAAAAAACTACTAAATGAAAAATGAAAGCATTGAACAACTCCCAATTCATAGGTATTATTTTATGATGTGACAACATATGGACTCTACAACATGAGGACATATTCCAATTCCATGATAGGCTCCACTTCTCCTCTCTCCTAGACATGTGCAATTCTTCTAAACATATTTCCACATTTATTATATTGCACAAGAAAAAATCAAATTAAAAAGAAAAAAAAAGAAAGAAAAAGCAAGCAAACAATAGCAACAAAGGTGAAAATAGTATGTTGTGATTCAGATTCAGTCCCTACAGTCCTCTCAGAATGTAAATCATAAATCTATTGGAATTGACTTGAATGACCTCATTGTTGAAAAGAGCCAATTCCATCATAGTTGATCATCATATAATCTTGTTGCTGTGTATAATGTTCTTTAGGTTTTACTCACTTCACTAAGCATCAGTTCATGTAAATCTCTCCAGGCCTTTTCGAAATCACCTTGCTGAATGTTTCTTATAGAATAATATTCAATATTCTACACAATATTGACAATAATATTCCATTACATCCATATACCATAACTTATTCAGCTATTCCTCAACTAATGGGCATCCAATTAATTTCCAGTTCCTTCTCACCAAAACAAGGACTGCTACAAACAATTCTAGGTTGAAAGTAAAACAGGATTAAGGATGATTAAAGAGGGTATAAAAGGATTAAAAAGGATTATGAAGATTCAAGAGGCTTTAGGGAGTGGTTTGAACTTATTATGTGGTATATTTATATATCAATGGTATATATATATGGTAAATAAACACACTGTAAAGAGGTAGACTCCAGAGGATAAGGATAAGACAATAATTAGACAAAAGTAAGCATGGTAGAGAAGAAGTAGGTAAGTAGGTGGTAGGTGGTAGGTAAGAAAAAATTAAATGGAACAATTAGAGGGTAAAGCAAATTGATAGAGTAGATTAGTGAGTGGGGCAAACTGGTGAAATGGGAGCCTGATACAAGCTGAAGGGTAAATGAGCGTGACTGAGGAGCAGTTGAAACTAAGGAAAGCTGGAGCTGATCTCATCACCATGGAGCAGAAAGCACCTAATTTGCCTTGAGGCCTCTGGCAGAGCCCCTGGGGGTTTAGCAGCCTACCTGGTGAAAAGTGGGGATGAGGAAGGGGCCTGGATGGGAAATGGCTGAGAGCCAGCTTGCAAGTTCTGGGGATGCCAAGATAACAGAAGGAAAATTACTGGAAGGAGACCATGAATGAAACAGGGTTGCAGCTAATGGCAGACTTTAGATTGAAAGCTCTTAATCCAACATTCAGAATGAAAAACCCAGACAAGAAATACTATGGTAATGAACTACAATCTTATCCCACATCTTCTTTGAGTCCAAGTCAGAGTCAGTAGTGTCTATAAAGTTCATAGATATTATGGAAGTTTTCAGGGAATGGAGTGCCACAGAAAAAAGAATTCAGAGATGGACTACAGAGTGCAGAACATCATAAAGATGTATATGCAGCTTCTATTGATGATATTTTAGAGGAAAAACATAATGCAGATCAACTAAAGGAATACTTTTCTATGAAGAAGCATTAAGAGCAGTTTGTAGGAAACATGAAATAATTCAATATGACTTAGGATCTGGCATCCAAAAAGCAGCAATAGGAAGAGCTTGCAACAAGGACTGAGAGGATATTCTTTCTAAAAGGAATAATTAGTAAACTGTTCAATCAAGAAACTCCAGAGCAAAGAAAATCCAGAATAAAGATGCTAGAGGAACAAATAAGTGAAGAAGAAATAACTGGTCTAAAAATCTTGAAGGCAGAGAATTTGTGAAAGCTTTTTTGGGCAGATATTGAACACTTCAAAGAACAAAAGAACACCTATTTAAAGGGGGTTCTCATAAATTATGCATGTGTTCAGATTAGAATGTGCAAAAAGGGAGTTCAAGTGTGGACTAATGCTATAGAATACTCCAGCAAGCCATAATCCTATAGAAATGAATTCCTCTTCAATCAAGTACCCCAGAATAGAAGTACAAGTACATAATGAAGACTTAAGTTACTACCTGGTATACACAAAAATTTACAATTTAATCTTTTGAGTAAATACAGTATTCTTTTTTACATATTGAAAATGTTGCAAAATATTGTGGAAATTGCCAGACTTCATAAAAGCAAGAAGCATTGTACTTAAAAGAAAGAAAGAAAAAGAAACTAAAGAAAGCTGGTTGAGGAGGGTGTCAAGTTGTTTGCTGTTGTAGTACAATAGTTCAGTCATATTTGACTCTTCATGACTGACCATAAGGTTTTCTCGACAAAGATACTGGAGGAGTTTGCCATTTCCTTTTCCAGTTTTATGCAGGCAGGAATTAAGTGACTTGCCCAGAATCACACATTTAGTATTTATCTGATGTCATATTTGAACTCTGGTCTTTCAGTCTCCTGACCTTGTGCTCTTATCCACTAGGTCACCTTGACACCCTTTGTCAAGTTATTAAAAGTTTAGTGACATGACTGTGAAATGGTCCCAGGTGACAAACAGGAGATGACATCTGTGTTTGAGCTGCTTATTTCAGCAAAAGTGAAATGCCATGCTAAAGAAAAGGCTGATTGTAAAGAAAAAAAAATGTAAAAGTCACAGAAAATGTATAAAGATCTATTTTTATACTACATTAGAACAATTTCTGCATGTCTGCAATAAACTTTCTAATGTAAAACAAAAAAAATTTTAAATGACCAGGAATAAAAATCTTAGTCATTACATGGAGTAGGGAAAACTCCTGGAGACTAGAGGAATGTGTCTCCAGATTCCAGATTGTTAGGAAGAATGAAGTGTTCCTAAAGGAAAAGTAAATAAGACTTCACTAAAAAACCAAAGGGAATCTGAGGTGGAAGAGGGGAGATGACCTTTGTCAGAATTATGGAGAGTATAAGAGCATTGAGGAGAAAGGGAACAAAAGGACAACTACACATGCAGAACTAAAACACAAATTTGATATTCTTATTGAAAAGTAGGAAGGGGGAAGATAGATGCTCTGAGGAAAAAAAAACTGTCCTCTAAAGTATGATACAGTATAGCCACTTTAAGCATTTGTTTATTGCCATTAAATTTTACTTTTCTGTGTGTTTTATGAACTTTTGGGTATCTTAGCTGCTGTTCTTTTTTCTCTGTAGCTACTCTCTATTGTCTAACTTGGAAGATATACACAAATGGTTTTTCTCCCTCCTTTTCTTTTTAGTTTAAAGCCCTTTTGATTAGATTTGCAAGATACCCAATAAATATATTCAATAAAGTGACAGATCATGCAGTGAGGGTCGGAAGAAGATAAGGGTAATAGTGATTCCTCGCTTAGGACTGAGATAGCCATTTGTCAACTGATAACAAATTGAGAAGGCTTCTTGGGGCATGTGTACAAAACATAACAGAGTCTCACAAGAAATCAAAATGAATAAAAACTATTTACTTTTGTCCTCACTGAAGGGAGTTAGTTGGACTACTTCTTGCTCCCCATTGGCACTTCCAGGTTCTCTCCCTACTTAAATTACTCAGTAACCTTTCTTCCTATGAGGTTCATGGGATTAATTTCTATCAACCAATCAAAATCCTGGCAGCTTTTGTCTACAGACTTCCAAGTCACTCCTCTTCCTTCCTTAATGAGTTCAATGTGTTCAATTATTTTTTCCTCTGCAATTCCCATCCTCATACTTGGGGATTTTAACATACATATTGACTTTCTCCTGCAAAACCTTAAAAACACAATTCCTCAATCTACTCACTACCTAAGAGTTACTCCTCCAACCTATCTCAGCTACACACAAAGATAGTCCATCCCTTGATCTTGCCACCACCAACAACCATCTCCCCATTCAAGACTTCAAAAACTCCTTATCTGACCATAAACTATTGACTTTCTACCTCTCTTTTTATCTTCCCTTATGAAACCCTACCATTTGTCCAAAATGTGGCTTCCAGTAATTCTATCTTTAACTTCTGTCCCAGGTCATCTCCATCATACTGACATTCACTCTCCTCTTTTATCTAACTTGATCTTTTAATAAATCAGATCACTTCTACACTGGCTTCTTCTCTTGAGTCTCTAGCACTTTGTATCACTGATTTTGTCTTGTCAAGCCTCAGCCTTGGATTACTCCAACTATCTACTGCCCTTGTTCCTACTGCTGCTATAAAGAGGTGAATAAAAAATACAATCATTCCAATTGGATTTACTATAGATTTGTTATAAAATCAACTGGACCCTCACTGCTGTTAAGCAATTCTTCCTTATCAACTCACTATCCAGTTCTCCACAGTGGCTCATCCAAACTTTTCTTCCCTCCTCAAATTTCCCATAGTTGCCTCTCCCCAAATCTATCATCTGATAACCTTTCTTCCTATTTTACAGAAAAAAATTGAGGCCATTGAACAGAAGCTTCCTCTTCTCCCCTTTTGTCATCTCCATCACTCAGATGCTTTCGGCCACTATCTCCTCCTTTACTCCTCTCTCACCCAAGGAAGTGATCTTCCTTACTTTTTAACTACCCAAGAAATCTCATTCCATCCTGTCTGCTGTAACAAATTGCCTCCTCTGTCATCTCTGTTCTATCATTTATTTTCAATCTCACCCTGTCTGTTGACTTCTTCCCCACTGTCTATACAGGTTTATGTTTCCTCCTTGTAAGCACACACACACACACACACACACACACACACACACACACACACACCCTTCATTTTATCCTTCCATCCCCACTATCCTCCTATATCTCTTCTGTACTTTGTAGTTAAACTCCTTGAAAAAGCCAATCATTTTCAATAGGTGCCTCCACTTGCTCTCCTCTCATTCTCTTAACTCCTAAAAATCTGGCTTCTAACCTGATCAACCTATGACACCTTTTTATGTTTTCAGGACACCCCTGGCTCCTGGCTCTCCTACCTATAGAACCACTCCTTCTAATCACTACCCATCTAACCACTCTCCTTTGCTGAATCCTCATCCAGATTATGCCTGTGAGAAATGTTGAAAAATTGGGTTTTTGAGATTTGGGGTCTCTCCAGCCCTCCCCACCTAGGATCAGAGGACACACAATCAAGGACACAATTTACATCAAGAGGACAAAACAAATTTAAACAGAAGTAAAATGTTTTGCTCATTTTACAGAAGAGGAAACAAATTCAAACAGAAGTAAAATGTCTTGTCCAAAGTTACAAATTGGGAAATGTCTCAGGTCAGATTTGAATTCAAATGTTCCTGATTCCAGGCCTGGTACCATCTACTGAGCCAACTAATTCCCCCTAGATAATTTTTATGAATTAATTTTTTTAAAAATCATAATAGTGTGGTAGCACATATGAACCTGTTTTTTTTTGATGAAAGATGAATACTGTTTCAGATTTTAAAATTTGTTCTCTTTTAAGGCTAATTATAAAAGGTACTATTAATAATGTGTATTAGTGTACCCAATACAACAGAAAATTATTTTCTGATCATAAATCAGCCAATACTGTTCTTGAAAGTTTTCAAATGATTACCCATTAACAACAAAAGTACTAAGGAGTGGGCAGCTAGATGGCACAATGGATAGAACATCAATCTTGCACAGTGGATAGAATATCAATGTTGAAGTCAGTTGGACCTGAGTTCAAATCTGGTCTCAGATAATTAATGTTTACTATTAACTGTGTGGCCCTGGGTTGCCCTCAATATCCTGCCTCTAAAAAAAAAAAGAAAGAAAGAAAGAAAAAAAGAAAGAAAAGAAAAAGTATTCAGGAGTCTGCTCTGAAATATCTTGTATTTTTGATCACTGAGGGGTGGGTTTCAGAAAATCTGTGTAAAGAGTTCTGTTTCACTTGTGTGAGGAAATAAATAGATGTTGTTTGAAGTAGCATGGTAATGGTCATAAGGTCCTGGGTAGACAGGTGGAAATTAGCAGACAAAGCATGAATCACTGAAAACAATCTGGAAGCCTTCCTAGTCCCTGAGGCAAGTAGGGAGGAGCACTGATAGAATCATATCAGCCTTAAAAGGGGCCTTTTGTTCTTAAGTAGTCCTTTCTTTCAAGTGGTCTTTTGATTACAGCCCCTCTCCAGGTAGAGATCTTTGGCAACCCCATCTTTACTATATCCTATCAGAAAGTCAAGTTATGATGTCAAACACCCCTATATTATAAAATCTGTTCATACTGTAGATCCTTGCTAACTGCTTTTTAAGGTTAACCCTCTATGGTGCAATCCTACCTCCTGGTGTCTTTCTCCATGTTAAGGTTCCTTTTGGGGGTTAGTCTATTTTCTAAACATCACAATAGCTAATATCTATTAGGATTGTAAACTCTTTTTAAGGTTAGCTCTGTAATTCCTCACTTGCCACTCCTTAAGGGCCTTCCCCTTAATAGCATTTTAGGTCCTTTGTTAATTGCTAAAACTCCTTTCTTTGCTAACATGTATGAATTTAGCTACTCTTAGCAGTGGAATAAAATCTTTGTCCCTTGATTTAGAGGTCCATGCCTACAAATTATTTTGAGACATCTTGATACAATGACCAGTAATCCCAATATGCTTTTGGGATATCGCTGTACCCCATTATTTTGGTGGGTAACAGTCATTTTGATGGCCTTGTAATGGAGGGAGAAGGAAAGGGAGAGTCTGACAGTACTCCATAACCTCAACAAAAGGAAACAGATAAATTGAGTCAAAGTTTTTGGAGGTGTCAAGGTTTTCCCCTTTCTCCCACCCAGCACAATGTTCTTTTTTCATTCTTTTATTCTACTGGAAAATAAATCTTGTCTGTACTATCCTTTCTGTCATTTTTCATTCTCAAATGACATTATTTCAAGGTAGCATAAAGTTTGGTACATGATAGGTGATTAAAGGGGACTTTTTCATTCACTGAACTAGACCAAGCTGATTTAAGTGAAATACTCTTTTTATCTTATTATACAGTACTTATTTTCATCTTTAAACAGAAATGGGAGCTAAATTCATTTTAAAGAAAGGTGCCAGTTAAATAGGCAATGAGATTATTTCAAGGTAGCACAATGTTTGGTACATGATAAGTGATTAAAGGGGACTTTTTCATTCATTGAATTAGAACAGGCTGATTTAAGTGAAATATTCTTTTTATCTTATTTTATTTTTACACAGTACTTATTTTCATCTTTAAACAGAAATGTAAGTTGAACTTATTTTAAAGGAAGGTGCTAGTTAGTCAATGAGACTATTTAAATTATGTTTATTCTCCACCATTTAAATCTCCTTTTATTCTACTATGTTAAGATTAACAGTTTAATAGATTGCAGTTGTATTTCTGGGGAACTATAATCAGATCAGATCTCAAGTCCCATTATGAGCAGACTTTTTATGTATCTTTGGTCTTCATACCTAAATGAGAGAGGTTAAGTTTATTTACGTGAATCCAAGGACAATTCAACTGTAATATGAATTTGGAGAACTTAGCAAATTACTCAATGATTTATGGTTCTTTCTAAAACTTCCTTGGAGCAATGTTTTCATATCCACCGTTACCATAGATAGCTATCCTTACCTTAAACAACACTGTAGAGCAAAATGAAATGTTTTAAAAAGGAATATGTACAGCACAGCTTAACTGAAGTGATTGAAAAAGGAGGGCTAATGGGTTTTGTAAGTCAGTATCTTCTCCACAATTTAACTTTTGGTTTTTTTTTTGGAGGATTTAAAAAATATTTATTTAGTATTTTTATTTTTCCTATTTACATGTAAAACAATTTTTTTTACATTTGTTCCAGATTCTCTCCCTTACTCCCCATCACCATCCTACATGAAGATGATACATTTGAAGTTATACAAAACATTTTCATAAAAGTCATGTTGTGATAGAAAACATAAACCTCCCTCTCCCCCAAAAAAACCCTCAAGAAAAGAAAGTAAAAAAACAAAGTTTCAATCTGTATTCAGACACCATCAGTTCTTTCTCTTGTTATGTATGGATAGCATTTTTCATCATAAATCTTTCAGTAGTCTTGGATCATTATATTGTTGAGAATGGCAAAGTCATTCCTGGCTGATCATCTGACAAGATTACTATTAATTTGCATACAGTACATTTCACTTTGCTTGAGTTCATGGAGGATTTTCCAGGTTTTTCTGAGAGCATCCTGCTCATCACTTCCCAAAGAACAATAATATTCCATCATAATCACATATCCCAATTTATTTAGCCATTCCCCAAATAATTTACCTTGAGCAGAGAGATACTATAAATGTTTTTGAACAAAGAGGTCCTTTTCCTTTTTAAAAAATTTCTTTTGGGATTCATGCCTAGTTATGGTATTATTAGACTCAAGAATATGCATGATTTCATAACCCTTTGGGAATAGTTCATAGCTTTTGATCATTTATCAATTAGGGAATGACTTTTTGCTGATGTGTTCATAAATTTGATTCAAGTACACTTGAGAAATGAGGTCTTCATCAAAGAAACTTGCTTCAAAATTCTTTTCCCAATTACTATTGCTAACTGTATTACCCCCTGTTTATTCTATTCTGCCTTTCCTTTGACCCTGATCCTCTTCAAAAGTGTTTTGCTACTGACTACCCCCTTCCCCAATAGGCCCTTTATTATCACCCTTCCCTCTATCATATTTCCTTCCCCTCTTACTTTCTTGCATAGTAAGATAAATTCTATACCCATTTTGAGCGTGTATGTTATTTCCTTTTTGAGTCAGTTCTGAGGAGAGTAAAATTTACTCCCTCCCTTTCCACTTCCCCTCTTTCCCTCTACTATAAAAGCTTTTTTTGGCATCTTTTATGGCAGATAATTTATGCCATTCCAACTCTTTCTTTCCCATTCTCCCAGTACATTCTTCTCATCCCTCACATAAGTCCCTTATGATCTCCTGGTCCCTTTTTGACACTGGCACAGGACTACCCAGCATGGTGTGCTCTTATCAGAGAAGGTGCCATGCTTTACGAGCAAAGCAGAATTCAGTTAGCTCAGAAGAAATGTGAGTTGTGCAAAGTTAGAGAGTCCATTCCAAATGTTCATAAAGACTATTTGTGTCTGACTCATGGTAGAGCATTCTGAGCTCATATTGCTCTGACCAGCCACAATCAGACACGCTGTAACTTGACTCTAAGATAGACTTGTCATTCTGGTCCTCTTCAAGAAAGAAGAACAGCAAACAACCAACCAACCTCCTTATACTTCTCCTGAGTATTGCATTTGAAAATCAGATTTTCTACTCAGCTCTGGTCTTTTCATAATGAATGCTTGAAAGTTTTCTACTTCATTGAATGACCACCTTTTCCTCCGAAAGATTATACTCAGTTTTGCTGAATAGGTGATTCTTGGTTGCAATCTAGTTCCATTGCTCTCCAGAATATCATATTCTAAGCCCTCCTTCCTTTATTGTAGAAGCTTCTAAATCTTGTGTTATCCTGATTATGGCTCTACTATACTTGAATTGTTTCTTTCTGAATGCTTGCAATATTTTCTCCTTGACCTGGGAGTTCTGGAATTTGACTATAATATTCCTGGGAATTTTCATCTTGGAATCTCTTTCAAGAGATGATTGATAGATTCTTTCAATTTCTATTTTACCTTCTGGTTCAAGAATTTCCAGACAGTTTTCCTTGAAAGATGATGCCTCATCTTTTTTTGATTATAGTTTTCAGGTAGACCAATAATTTTAAAATTATTTCTCCTGGATCTATTTTCTAGGTCAGTTGTTTTTCCAATGACATATTTCACATTGTTTTTTATTTTTTTCATTCTTTTAGTTTTTATTGTTTCTTGATTTCTCATAAAGTCATTAGCTTCCATTTTCTCAATTCTAATTTTCAAGGACTTATTTCCTCAGTGGACTTTTGTACTTTCCCCCCCATTTGACCAATTTTATTTTTTAAAGCATTCTTCTCTTTATCTTTTTGTATTTCCTTTTGTACTACTCTCAATTCTTTTCCTAATTTTTCCTCTCTTTTACTTGGTTTTTAAAATCCTTTAAGCTTTTTCATGGTCTGAAACAAATTTTTATTTTTCTTGGAGGCTTTGGGTATAGGAGCTTTGACTTTGTTATTTTCTTCTGAGTGTGGGTTTTAATCTTCCTTTTCACCACAGTATTTTTCTATGGTCAGAATCTTTTTTCTGTGATTTGCTCATTATTCCAGCCTTTGGACTTGACTTTTAACTCTTTGTTAAAGCAGGGCACTGCTTTCAGGATGGAGGTGCACTGTTCCAAGTTTCAGGGGTTTTGTGTAGCTATTTTCAGGAATCTTCTAGAAATTAGACCAAAGGCACTCTTTTGTGCTTTGGAACTTGGAGAGTGTCCACACTCCACTGTGGCTAGTGTGCTAAAGCAATAGAGTCCTTCCTCAGTGCTAGTAGAGATCTACTGTGAGCTGAGGCCTTCAAAATTAACAATATTCCAAACAGGATGAAGATAGGATTCAGGAACAATGTTCTAGATCTTCCCACTCAGGTGTACAAGCACATATTTCTCACTGCTGTGTTTTTCCTCTATTAAGTTACATTTGTTGCTCTTGTTTGAGAGCCAGGGTATAGTAGTATGAAGAGGGAAGAAGAAATAGCAGGAGGGAAAAGAATGAAATCTCCCCTATCCCACCTTTGCAGTACTTTGGAAGAAGGCACCAGAGAAAAGGTTTATTAATTCTTTAAGATTAATTCTTTAAGAGTTGAAAAGACATCAACATTTATATTGAGGTCTTCAATATGAGAGCAGAGTGTGGGGTGAAGAACAAGAAGACTGAATCAGCTACTGAACTCTTTGAGACAAGAGGGAAAATGCTTTGGGAGTCAATAGATGACTACTATCAACATCTGGATAGATTGATATCTCCAGTGTCCTTGGAATGTCCCACAAATTTAATTCTTTGGATACTGTGTATTTCATCATTCATTGCCATATAGCATCATCAAAATATTTTTGTTGTTGTTAAAAAAGCTTAGTTATGATTCAACAACAAGCTTGGAGTCATATTAAGTTTTCAAAAATTTCCCCAGTCTGCTCTTCTCATCCTATTTAATTCTGAGTCAGGTTCTTTGCCTATCCACACCATTACGTATAGATATATCAACTCCATATAAGCGCAGATTGTAATTTTGACAATAGATCCATGTCAGTTTGAAGGCAGATACCTGGCAGAGTGCCTCAAATATTTGTCCTTGACTTTGTGCTAAATAACATTTTTAATTAATTATTTAAAATAGATGACATATTAAATTTGCATACAACACAAAACACAGAAAAATAATTGATAGTGATTGTTGTCATTTGTTCTCAGAAAGGACCAAAATATCATCACTATGTTGAGGCCAAAGTATTACTAAAGCTGATCAGATCAGTACAAGCTTGGAAGGCTCTACCCCAATTCAGGCACAAATAGTCCATATGAACATTTAGAACATTCTCTAACTTTGTATATCTGATGATTTTAATGCACTTGAAAGTCAGGATTCAAATAGATTGAAACAGGCCAGAACTTTGCTAAATTCAAATTCAGCAGTCCTGGGAAGAAAATGATATTAGTCTTATTATATAGATGAGGAAACTGAGGAAGAGACAGGTAGGGTTAAATAGCTAGTGAGAATCAAAGGACAGATTTGAACTTAGGTTTTACTGATTCCAGATCCAGAACTTTATTTACTTGCACCATCCAGCTATGTGAGGTAAAATCTTAGAGTACTTTTGATTTGCATTTCATTTGTTAGTAATTTGGTAAGTTCTTTCCTATGGTTATTAGAAATCATTCAATCAATAAACATTTATTAACTGCCTATTAAGTACCAACACAGTACTAAGTTCTGATAATAATAAGACCTCAAGCAACTTGCAATCTAATGAGGGAAACAACATGCAAACAAATATACAAACCATCTGAATATAAAATAAATAGGAAATAACAGAAAAAAAGGCAGTAGAATTAAAAAGGGGTAAGGGAAGGCTTACTGTAGAAAATGAGATTTAAGTTGGAACACTAAGGAAGCCAGAATGATCAATAATCAGAGAAAAGGAGAGAGAACTTTATAGAGATGGGGGACAGCCAGAAAAAATGCCCAAAGAAGAGAGATGGAGTATTTTATTTGTGGAACAGGAAGGATCAGTCACTGGATGAAAGAATACATGAGAGAAGTAAAATATAAGAAAACTTGAAAGGTAGGAGGGTGTTGGTTTGAATTGAAAACAAAGGATTTTTTATTTGACTCTAGAGATAATAGGGAGCCACTTTAATAATTAAAAGGGTTGACCCTTTAGGGGCTGAATGGAAGATGTATTGAAGTGGAGTGACTTGAAACAGGCACATTCACCAAAAGATTGTTACAGAAATCCAGACATAAGGCAATGAGTGTCTGCACTAAAGGAATGACAATGTCAGAGAAGAGGAGAAGTATCAAAGAAATTGCAAAGGTATAATAAACAAGCCTTAACAATAGCTTGAATATTGGGGGTGAGAAATAGTGAGAAGTCCAGGATGACACCCACATTGCAATTTTGAAGGACTGGCAAGCTCCCCTCTGCAGTAATAGGTAGAAGTCGGAGGTGGAATAGTTTAGGGAGAAAGATAATGAGTTCAGTTTTGGTCACATAGAGTTAAAGATATCTACTGGACATCTAATTCAAGATATCTGAAGGGCAGTTAGCAGAGTTTGTGGCAGGATAGGTAGATCTCAGCATCATCAGCATAAAAATGGTAATTAAATCCATGGGAGCTTCACCAAGTGAACTAGTATAAAATGACAAGAGAATACAAAACAGGACAGAACCCAGTAGCATAATACGGATAAAGATTCATCAAAAAAGAGTGAGGTGGAGCAGTTAGAAAGGTTAGAGGCAAGTTAGAAGAGACTAGTTAGTATCCAGAAAAACTAGAAAGAAAAGAGTGACAAGGAAGAGAGAGAATAGTGTCAACAGGATCAAAGAATACAGAAAGATGAAGAAGAATGAGGAATGAAAAAAGATCATTGGATTTGGGAATTAAGGAACAGTCATTTTGGAGGGAACAGTTTTGGTGGAATGATGAAGTTGGAAGCTGAATTATTGGATGTTAACCTGATAACCAGAGGAGAATAAGAGGTAGAAAGTAGAGGCATGCATTTTATACAATCTTTTCAAGGAGTTTAGCTAGATAAAGCAGAAGACATATAGAATGATAGAACAGATGAAAGAATCAAGTGAGAATTTTCAGGATGGGAGAGATATGAGCAAAATGTCTATGTGGAGGACATGCTGAATCTTAACCCTGGTCTCTAGATTAGCTTATGGAAATTACTAACATTAAAATTTTTTGAAATCACTAACATTAGTATCCTTAAACTTGTTGGGTCCACAGAAGAAAATTGCTCTTTGAACCCAAGTAACCAAGTTTACCATTGGTATGTGTAGACTTTCTGGGCTCAATAAAATGTTCCTTGAACCCCGACAACCAAGTTGCTATTTTGATTTTTTTTTAACATATCCTGTGGCTAAACTACAGTCTTAAAAAATCTGTTTTTAGCAACTTTAGTGATCCTAACATCACTTAGATTTAAAATTTTGGTATAAAAACTTTGTTTTCCTTGACCCTGATTGCCATTTGGTTGCCCATGCTACTTGGTCCACCTACTTTGGTGAAATAAAGCTTTGACTTAAAGAGAATTCTGTGCAAGTGTTCTCACTCCAACTCTGAACCAACTGCTCCTACAGAGAATAGACAAGAAGAGATTGAAATTAAATGAAAGAATTGGGATGACAAAAGAGCTAATCTGTTGGAGGAAATGAGACAGAATGGCATAACTTGACTATGTTAGCTTGAATAAGAGATAGCCTTAGTAAGGACTAAGTCCACTTCTTTATGTGAGTCAAGTATAGAGGAGAAAAGGGCAGGAAGTATTTGTGTGATAAGAGATGAAGAGAGGAGAAGAAAGCTCACAATGAATGGATTGAATTTTTTTTTTTTCTGTAAAACTCTCTCAGTTGAGGAGTAGTAAAGAGGCAGCCATAGGAAGTTTGAGAATGGATAAAAAGATCTGGAAGAGCCATTGTGGAGAATTAGAGAGTGAGTTGATTAGGGAAGTAGAATAGGATTGCCTAGCAGCAATGAGGGCTGAAATATGGTGTGAATGAATGTTGGTCTAAACCTAATTTCTACCAGGAATTTTTCTAGTTTTTCATCTTGAATTTCAATTTTCTGCCAATCACTTTTATTCTTTCAATTCCTATCATTCTTTTTGATTCAAAATCACATTTGAATATCACAGAATCATAAAGTGGGAAGAGATTTCAAAAGCTATGCAGTTTCTTACTTCCCCTTAAAAAAAAAAATTCAAAGCACTTGCTATTCTGCAGTCTTGTAGCACTTCAGATCTTCCCATTCTTTCAAAGGTCACTGACAGTGACTCATTGATTACATCACTCAGTTCTTTCACAACTCTGCTATTTATCAAAGTCTTGAACTCATTAAAAGTGTTTCCTTAATATCTCCTTATTTAACTTGTGTTCAACTCCCTTTACGCCAATTCTGTTTGATTCTTTCCAGTCCAAAGATCATTTACAGCAGAGAAAACAAGTCAATGATTGAATCAATGACTTTTTTGTGTTATCTGTTATCACCTTTGACCTTGAACTGACCTTGAATACCAATCTTAGTCCTTAATCCTCCTTTGGCCCTGCTCTTTTTTCCAATATAATTTTAAAACAAAACAAAAACTACAGCAATAGCAATGAAAGCCTGCCTCTTTTTCTAGGCATTCCTCATTAACTTTGACCTTCTCTTTAGACCTGCTGACACTTTTCATTATGGACATATTTTTTCACTTTTCATTTTTCTTTTTGTTTCTTGTACTATATTTAAAATATAAATTGGTCAATGGGTTCCTTGTGTATACATATGGATTTCTCTAGATATGTACTCCTTTTCTTCCTTACAATTATTTCTTCTTATTCTCTTGAATGAAATGTTGAAGAATTTCCTGATGCTTTTTCCGAAACTTTTGGAATCTATTTACCAAAAGTAGAGTTGCATGTCCAGCTTTTTCCTCTTTTACTATAAATTCTAAGATGAACAGGTTACTTCCCTTTACAATTACAACCGGTTCTCCTTCAACAGCAGTTACTTCTGGTTAGTCAGAAGAAAGTCCATAAGTTACTTGCCTTATTGCTTTCTCTACCTTTCATATGATGAAATTATCATAAAGACAAAATAAAGAAATAATTAGGTGATATGTTTTTGGCAGAGAGACCTCTAATCATGTCAGAATAATCGAATCTCTTCCCTACTCTTCCCCCATTGCATTCCTCTAGTATAGACTTTTGGTTTGTTTCCCAAATTCTTTATCTCTCTCCTGGTTTTGTCCAGGTATCTGAGGTAGACAACCATATTATTTCTTTGCTTCTTATCATCCAAATGTTTACCTTCACAATTTCCCCTCTCATTCCTGTATTTCTTCAAAAAGTATACTTTCTTAATGGTAATCTTATTTCCTCCTATACTATTATCTTTATTTTAATAAAGTATGTCCTTCAAGGAAAGGTAATTTGGAATAGATGGAACAGTCTTGAAGAAGATCAGGATTCAAGTCCTACCTCTGATACAAATAAGCTATATGACAAAAGGCATGATGGTTCAACTTTATGTTATGTACCACCCTTGAATTCTTTAACTTCTTATCCTTTCATTGATCCTGCCTTTCCAAACTCTTTGAATTAGTTCTACCATTTGCCTTCTTCTCTTATATTAATATACAGCTTAATAGAGATGGAGAAAGTCAACTGATTGAGTTGGCTGTGTCCATACAAATACGTGATACATAATCTCAACTTGACCTTCACTGCTGCAAGACAACCTTTTCTACTTTTCCAATAATTTCTTTTTCCTACTTATTGCAGTGACCATTTCAAACCTTTTTGTCCTTCCTCAAGTTTCTCAAGGTACCCTCATCCCTCACTTTAACCACTTTATACTTCAATGAAAACATTTTATTGCCAAATCTTTATCTAGACTCTAGATTCACAATATTTAAATTATTTCTGGTTGCTGTAATATTTTCTCCTTGACTTGGGAGCTTTGAAATTTAGCTATAAATTTCCTGTGAATTTTCATTTGGTGAGTTCTTTTAGACAGTTATTAATGGATTCTTTTCCCCCATTTCTATTATATCTTTTAATTCTAAAACTTAGGGAAATTTTCATTAATAATTTTTTGAAGTATGGTATTTAGACTTTTAAAAAGAAATCATAAGTTTGGGGTATTTCAACAATTCTTGTATTATCTTTTCTCAATCTGTTTCCCAGGTCAGTTGTTTTTCTGATGAGATAGTTCATGTTCTCTTTTATTTTTTCATTCTTTTATTTATTTTTTACTATTTCTTGGTGTCTTATGAAGTCAATACATTCTCCTTGCCAAATTCTAATTTTTAAGCAGTCATTTTTTTCTATAAATTTTGGGAATTCTTTTTCAGCTGGTTGACTTTCTTATAATTTTCTTGATTTTCATGTATTACTCTTCTTTCTTTTCCCAAATTTTCCTCAACTTCTTTTTAAACTCTTAAGACCAGTGTCGAAAGGTGTCTCAAAAGGATTTGTAGGTTTGAACCCATTTCCTAGTCAAGGGGCAAAGTTTATTATAATTGTAACACCTATTGAAGCAGGCTAAATTCCAAAAGGATTTAGCAGAGAACTAGGAATAAGAAAATAAATTTATAGGACAAAATTAGAGAGATCAGAACTTCATCTTACTTATTTGCTAATTTTATGGCATACAGGTAAGTGTGAGGGATGGTCTACTCACTATTGTGTCAGGAACCTGGTTATCATTGACCAATAGATTGTTTATTTGACAGTAAGCAATGTTTGTACTATACTATACTATACTATACTATACTATACTATACTATACTATACTATACTATACTATACTATACTATACTATACTATACTATACATTATACTATACTATGTACTATACTATACTTTACTACACTACACTATACTATACTATATTATACTACACTACACTATACTATACTATACTATACTATAATAAAAATATATTATACTACACTACACTACAATACACTACACTATACTATACTATACTATACTATACTATATACTTATACTATACTGTACTATATTATACTATACTCTATACTATACTATACTATGCTATGCTATACTATATTATACTATACTATACTATACTATACTATATTATATTATATTATATTATACTATATTATACACTATATTATACTATACTATATACTATACTGTACTATATACTATACTATACTATACTATACTATATTATACTACACTACACTGCACTACACTACACTACGCTATACTATACTATACTATACTTTACTACACTGCACTACACTACACTACGCTATACTACTACACTACACTATACTATACTATACTATATTATACTATACTATACTATACTATACTAAAAATATTATATTATACTATACTACACTATACTATACTATATTATACTATGCTATATTATACTATACTATATACTATACTATACTATATACTATACTATACTATATTATACTATGCTACACTACGCTATACTATACTATGCTATACTATACTGTACTATATACTATACTATACTATATTATACTATGCTACACTACACTACACTACACTACACTACACTACACTACACTACACTATACTATACTATACTATACTATAGTATACTATACTATACTAAAAATATTATACTATACTATACTACACTATACTATACTATATTATACTATGATATATTATACTATACTATATACTATACTATACTATGCTATATTATACTATACTATATACTATACTATATACTATATTATACTATGCTACACTACGCTATACTATATTATACTATACTATACTATACACAATATTATACTATACTATATACTATACTATACTATATTATATGATACAATACTATATACTATACTATACTATATTATATGATACAATACTATATACTATACTATACTATGCTATATTATACTATATTATACTATACTATATACTATACTATACTATACTATGCTATGCTATGCTACGCTACGCTACGCTACACTACACTATACTATACTATACTATACTATACTATACTATACTATACTATACTAAAAATATTATACTATACTATACTACACTATACTATACTATATTATACTATGCTATATTATACTATACTATATACTATACTATACTATATACTATACTATACCATATTATACTATGCTACACTATACTACACTATACTACACTACGCTATACTATACTATACTATACTTTACTACACTATACTATACTATACTATGTTATACTACACTACACTACACTATACTATACTATACTATACTATACTATACTATACTAAAATATTATATTATACTATACTACACTATACTATACTATATTATACTATGCTATATTATACTATACTCTATACTATACTATACTATATTATACTATGCTACACTACGCTATACTATACTATGCTACACTATACTATACTATATACTATACTATATTATATCATACAATACTATATTATACTATACTATATGCTATACTATACTATACTATATACTATACTATATATACTATACTATGCTACACTATGCTATACTATATTATACTATGCTATATTATACTATACTATATACTATA
>JAJPUD010001046.1:426573-481716 GCA_023553655.1 Myrmecobius fasciatus | reverse complement strand
TATAGTATATAGTATAGTATAATATAGCATAGTATAATATAGTATAGTATAGTGTAGTATAGTATAATATAATATTTTTAGTATAGTATAGTATAGTATACTATAGTATAATATAGTATAGTGTAGTGTAGTGTAGTATAACATAGTATAGTATAGTGTAGTGTAGTAAAGTATAGTATAGTATAGCGTAGCGTAGTGTAGCGTAGTGTAGCATAGTATAATATAATATAGTATAGTATATAGTATAGTATAATATAGTGTATATTATAGCATAGTATAGTATAATATACTATACTATATTATACTATGCTACACTACGCTATACTATACTATGCTATACTATACTATACTATATACTATACTATATACTATACTATATTATATCATACAATACTATATTATACTATACTATATGCTATGCTATACTATACTATATTATACTATACTACACTACGCTATACTATACTATGCTATACTATACTATACTATACTATATACTATACTATACTATACTATACTATGCTATGCTATACTATGCTATACTATACTATACTATATACTATACTATGCTATACTATACTATACTATATACTATACTATACTATGCTATATTATACTATACTATATACTATACTATACTATATACTATACTATATATACTATACTATGCTACACTATGCTATACTATATTATACTATACTATGCTATAATATACGCTATATTATACTATACTATATACTATACTATACTATATTATATGATACAATACTATATACTGTACTATACTATGCTATATTATACTATACTATACTATACTATACTATATACTATTCTATACTATACTATACTATACTATGCTATGCTATGCTATGCTATGCTATGCTATGCTATGCTATACTATACTATACTATACTATACTAAAAATATTATACTATACTATACTAAACTATACTATGCTATATTATACTATGCTATATTATACTATACTATATACTATACTATATTATACTATGCTACACTACACTACACTACACTACACTACACTACACTATGCTATACTATACTATACTATACTTTACTACACTACACTATACTATACTATGTTATACTACACTACACTACACTATACTATACTGTACTATACTATACTATACTATACTATACTTTACTATACTAAAAATATTATATTATACTATACTACACTATACTATACTATACTATACTATATTATACTATGCTATATTATACTATACTATATACTATACTATACTATATTATACTATGCTACACTACGCTATACTATACTATGCTATAGTATACTATACTATATACTATACTATATACTATACTATATTATATCATACAATACTATATTATACTATACTATATGCTATACTATACTATACTATATTATACTATACTACACTATGCTATACTATACTATGCTATACTATACTATACTATATACTATACTATACTATACTATGCTATGCTATACTATGCTATACTATACTATACTATACTATATACTATACTATGCTATACTATACTATACTATATATTATACTATACTATGCTATATTATACTATACTGTATACTATACTATACTATATACTATAGTATATATACTATACTATGCTACACTACACTATACTATATTATACTATACTATGCTATAATATACACTATGTTATACTACACTATATACTATACTATACTATATTATATGATACAATACTATATACTATACTATACTATGCTATATTATACTATACTATATTATAGTATACTATATACTATACTATACTATACTATACTATGCTATGCTATGCTATGCTATGCTATGCTATGCTATACTATACTATACTATACTATACTATACTATACTATAGTATACTACACTACAGTACACTACACTATACTCTACTATATTATACTATACTATACTATACTATACTATACTATACTATACTATACTATGCTATGCTATGCTATACTATACTATACTATACTATACTATACTATACTATACTATACTATACTATACTATACTATACTATAGTATACTATATCATTCTTAAGGCCAGGAGACTTTAGAATCATTGACAGATTGTTAGAACAATAGCACATTAATTTTCTGGAGTTGCTTTAGTCTAAGGGTCATAGAGCTGGCCCTGCCTCGTGCAGTCCAGACTGAGGAGGGGAGAAACACGACTTGAAGATGGTGGCAGCAGCATCTAGGGGGTGCTGAGTGTCAGCATCAGGTATCAGGTGATCTGAGTAGATCAAATAGTTGTAATTTCATGGCTTGGAGTCTGGAAGAAACAACTCTCCCAAATAGAATAAAAATGAAGAGACCAAATATGAGCAAAAAAAAAGGAATAAATAAATGTGGAGTTAATATGGGAATTATTAGGGACAGTAACCAGGAATCCCATCCAGAGGAAGACTGGGTGGAGGCAGTAGAAGGGAAATGATGCTATCATGAATGTCACACATCCAGACAGCTTTTCCTAGAATAAATACCAAAGAACATTTTCCCCAAATTCCTGCTTTTGTTTCCTCAAAGGAGTAGGGACAATGGGTGGAACAGTGTGATTCCATACACAGTGAAAGAGGTGCTCAAGTGGTCCAGGATGCAAGTACCATAATGTTTAAAAGGGATTAACCATTGGGTAGAGAGGAGGACATACAGAGTGGAGATAATAATTAATTTTAAGTGGGTATGATCTCCTTTAGCAAAAACTCTGAGCCTTTTCAATCTTATAGGGGAAGGCTTTTACCCAATTAGTAAAGGTGTCAACAAAAAACAAAAGCAGTTTGAAGCCCTGCCAGGGGGCATATTTGTAAAATCTATCTTCCAGTCCTTTCCTAGGTAAGTATCCCTCCTCTGGATGGGCTTCAGGATGGAGAGGGGAGTTTAAAAGCCCTTTCAGGATTTACTTGGGCATAAACTGGGCAAACCTGACAGACCTGTTTAATTGTTTCTGCTAGCTAGTGACAAGTGAAAATAGGTTTCACAAGGGATTGGAGAGCATTTTTTTCCCCACGCAAATATCTTGGTTTAGGCCAAAGAGAAGTTTTCACTGACTGGCCTCTGGGATTACAAATTGGCCTGAAGGTGTTTGAAACCATCCAGAGGGAGAAAGATATACACCGTTTCTTTAACAAAGGCTTGTTCCTGGGAGTCTATATGAGAGAGTGTAGGAGTCAGGGAGTTAGAGAATTAAAGGTGCCATGATCAGGGGCAAACAGGTAGCAGCATGGACACTTGAATCTGCAGGCCTGTTTCCCATGGTCTGAAGTGAATCCCTCTTCTGTTGTCCTTTACAAAACATGACATAAACCTCTCATAGACATCTTGCAGTAATTGTTCCCCTACATACTTAATGGGGGAATGTTTGGCTTCAAAAATCCTCTTTCTTTCCATATGGCCCCATGAGCATGCAGAACATGAAAGGCATATTTGGGGTCAGTATAGATGTTTACTCTCATTATTTTCACCAATTTTTTTTTTTTTTGCTTTTTGCTGAGGCAATTGGGGTTAAGTGACTTGCCCAGAGTCACACAGCTAGGCAATGTTAAGTGTCTGAAACCAGATTTGAACTCAGGTCTTCCTGACTTCAGGGCTGGTGCTCTAACCACTGCGCCACCTAGCTGCCCCATATTTTCACCAATTTTAAAGCTCTGGTTTAGGCAAAAATGCTCTGACCCAAATACTCAACAGACTGTTAGGCAATGTGGGTCTTTAGACAAAGAAACTTCAAGCCCTGGGAGGTCAGGAAGTCTCTCAGGTTGGGCTGCAGATCAAGATATTCTCTACATACTGGATAGCCTAGGCCTGTCTAAATATGTGAGGGCTGTCACGGCAGCCCTGAGCTACTTCCATGTTATGGACATGACTGTCCATGCTAATTGGCTGGGGTTACATTCTCCTGGATTTGCCCCCTCAAAGACAAAAAGAAATTGTGAGCCTTTATGCAATGGTATGCAAAAGAAAGCACCTTTAAGATCTAAAGTAGAAAATCATTTTGTGTCTCCTGAGATACTTGTATTGTGCTCATGACTTCTACTGATTACTTGCTTGGATTATAGAGATTTGCTATAAGAGGAAAAAGTAGGGACAAGATTATAATAGCTCTGACAACCAATCATGAAATAAAAATTCTACCTAATAACCAGACTCAGAAATGATCAAGTGGAAAACAAAGAAATAGAACTGGGAAAGTGAGTCAGAAGGATCTCACCCTGAGCAGAGGCTAAGGTTTAAAAACCCAGATTTTTCTCAGATAAGACATCCACCTGTGACAATTCAAGAAGGCATCCCTATGAGTAACTTATGGCATTTCTCACAAATGGTGAGTTACTGACTTAATGATCCATCAGGCAATCATACCCAAATTCAAAACTCTAAAGAATATCAGTTACAGTCCCAAGAGATTTAATCTCTAATAGCAAATTCTAGGGCTAGATACATTATTTTAAAAGTTTACCAATACTGACACATATAGGAGATTTTGTTTAAACTCATTCTGGTACAAAAAAGCAATTGCTAAACAAGCTTATAGATTCTTAGTAAACACATTCCTTGTTTAGGAACTACACATCCTAAATAGGCTCATTTCTCAGGGCTAGTGAGCTTGCTTACCCTGATAGTTTCAAGAAAATTGGCAAGCTTACAAATTAAGGGGAGTTGACAAAAACTCCAGAGAGGTGGTTGAGCTTGCTGTTGATCACCCCAAGTATTCTTAGTGTTTTTGTGGGCTGTTTAATGCCTCCCCCACTCTGTGAAGGAGGAAAAAGGTATGTGCACACCCTCATATTTGAAGATGAACTGATAAAGCTTTTATCTCATCTCCCTTGTTCTATGCACAATAATTACCAATTTTAAGTTTAACATGATAACAATAACTCCAAATAACTTGGATACCAATTTTAGAATTTTCCTAAATAATAGCCACATAGTCTTAGCTGTAATCTCTTCTGAATTTTCTAGCAAAGGTGAAAATACCTAATTCTCAGATTACATTTACAAAGCATTATAAAAGAGGATTAGCAAGACTAAATAAAATTTCCACCTTCTTTTAGTTGTTCAGTTTATTCTGTCACCAAATTATTGCAGTTTTGAAAGGTCTCTGGAATGATTTCTATGACATTAATTAAGTTTTCCCTTTTGTTTTAGGGAAAAAAACAAAAAAATTCTTAAAATTGAGACAGAACAGATTTTAAGATTGACAACTTTATTTCATGAGATTCCCTAAATTTTAATTAAATGTTCCAGACAAACTGAATTGTCATTTGGTTATTTTATAATTTACACAAACCATTTCTCTCTTGTGAGCCAGGAAAGGGTTAAGGTGTCAGTTTTTACAGACAGGGCCCTCAGAAGTCTGACTCTATGTAACTCAAAAGCAAGCTGTTTGTTGCCAGAATTTTTAAGGTAGCATCGAACTACTTTTCTGTTTTCCTAAAGTTCCCAAACTCTTAAATCTTTTGTTAACACAGTTTGTTCAGAAATTACAATTTATATATTTCTTTAGTGGGCTTTGATTAGAGTCTTTTAAAAACAAATTTCACTAAACTGAGTATTTTTTTTTCTCTTCCTCTTAACCCTTCGTCCATGTATGTCTACTGCAGTCAGTAAAGAAAGGAAGAAGAAAGAGAGAGACTCTCTTTCCTCTATGCATTATCCTCCTCGTCCTGGGGAGGCCTTAATTTAGTTGAATTTGCTTCCAAATTACTTTACACATACACATACACACACACACACACACACACACAAATCATTCATTACCCAACACACAATTTAGAGAGCAATATATTTCATCTATTTAGGAGATATAAATGTGATCTCTTCAGGTAAGTTACCAGAGAATTTTGCTTTAATAACCAATTTTTTTAAACTTAAAATAAAATCAAATACAAATTTAAACTTCTAGTAGCAATACCACAATATTAATGCACATATTTCTATAATCTTATTCCCAAATGCATCAATTGAAAATAATTCTATCATGTACCATTTAAATTTAAATACACAGTAATTTAGGTCACATGTTGGGGAGAAAAATCCTCTTCCCCCTCAAAAACTGCATTGTCCTAGACTTCCCAAGATCTTTGAAATGGCTGTTTGAGACCTGAGATAGAGATACAGGTCCCTGCAAACAAAGTGGCAATGACTCTTATCCCCCTTCTAAATGTCATATTTTCCCCCATGAGCTGCTGTCCTCAAGTCATGTGGAGATAGATCATATTCTTTTACAGAATCTAGAGTCCCCTGAAAAGTTGCTACTCTGGGAGTTGGAGAACATAGGGACCCATCTAGAGAGAAATTGAGGCTGACTTCAGAGTATGGGGTCTTGGATGAGACTACTGTTATTTGGAGAGTTTGCACATGCAGTAGCCCTGGTCATTCCCTATCCTCTCTAGGAAGAGAAGCTTGAAAGCTTAAGAAAAATTCAGATTACTTTGCATTGAGATGCCTTACAAGACTTTTAAATCCCCAAATGGCCATTTCCTTTACTGTTTAAACTAAGAAAAACTTTGAAGACAAAACACAGACTCACACCCACATACTTCTTTTACATATGAATTTAACTTTTGACATACCCAATCCTGGGAGGATCTGTATTTGGGCCAAGTAGTATTTCCTCCTAGTTTATACCTAAGGGACTCACCCCAATTTTCTATTTGTTTCTAAGGTTCATGCTAAGATTTATTACTGAATGCCAATTATGGAAGGGTGGTCCCCTTTCCTCAGTCACCTGGAGGGGCTTACTAGGTGCTGCCTTTTTCAGGGTTCCCTTTCAGCTTTTACACTGGGCTATACATGTATACTTTAAGTAATCTCACCACCAGCCAGGCTTTTCCTCTTTTTAGTCTGTTGGAACTTCTGGTTTCTGTTCTGGATTCTTCAGGCTCTTTTCCCACAGTAGGATCTCCCCATCAAGTCCAAAGACCATCGGGTCTGCTCCTCCAACAGATGTCTGCCTTTGGGAGTGATGAGAGAGTCTCCAGTGAGAAAGCACAATCCTGGATGATTCCCCAGAAAACAGTGTGGGACAGCCACCACTAACCCAAAATAATTCAGATAGACATTGCTCAGAGCCAGAGCAGGAAGAAGTTTATTCAATTTCTGCAGAAAAAAGGTGTCATCTCCATTAGCATAGTCTAATGGAATAAGGCAAAGGACAAGCAACAACAGGTTTTTTTTTGTACCCTAAACTTTATCCCACCTTGGGCCCCAGCTATCCCTGACTTATTCTACCCTCAGGGTACAAGAACAGGGGTATAGTCCAGGGGGACTATAGATTATAAACCAGTTTGTGCGAGATTAAGCAAGGGTACCAGTAAGGTGGGGTTTCCTGAAATTGTAGCCTTAGACTATGGCAAGGATCAGTTCTCTGGGAAGACCTCACATTGATCTCTCCCCCCTACATAGATAGATAGATAGATAGATAGATAGATAGATAGATAGATAGATACAAATATCTATATCCATCTATATATAATTTGATGAATTAATTTTCTTTAACTTCTTCCTAGGAAAGAATGATTCTTTTTCAGTTAGTTATTCTAGATGACATGGACAATTATTATCTAAGAAATGAAGTGATATTATCTTAAGGGAAGAAACCTTGTCCCTTCCAAATTGTGGATAGAGTATTGGATGTGGAGTCAGGAAAACCTAGATTGAAATCTTACTTACATTCTTATTACTACTATGACCCTGTGGAAATAATATCTCTATACTAGAATTTCCTCATCTGTATAATGGAGCAACTATCTCATAAACTTTGGATCCACTAGGACAATGCTTGCAAATTTCTTACCAAGCCTTAAAACATTATTGATAACTAAGTAGAACCAGCCTCTAACCTGTGGCAGGATTGAGCCAAATAGAGCAGACTCTAGAGAAAAGATAAAAGTTTACTTTCAAAGTGAGGGACACAAAACCCTAACCCTAGTAATGTAAGAAAAATAGATGGGCATTTGTTTTCCACAATTATGAAAATTAAGTTGAAGAAATAAGACTTCAATTGGAGAACTGAAACTCACAAGGACATCAAGGAATAATTAAGAGTGAAGTATATTTTCTCCCAAAGGAATGTGGGTTCCCAAGGAGTAAAATCACATTATTATATTGCTTTGACCATCACCAGGTGTTCTCTGAGCATAGATGAGCCCTGGACAAGTTTGGACAAGTTCTATGCATCAAACTTGTCACATTGTTTCAATTACTCCTAATTATCAGGACTATATCTTACTATGTAGCCATTGGTATTTAAGAATTGATATTTGGCCACACTAACGCCAGTCCTTGCCATAAGGGCAGGGCCCTAGTACATGTATCTAGTTTGCCTTCTTACTAGCTAGCCATTTCCCTCACTTTGAAATTAATTTTCTGTTTTATTCTCCATTCTACTGTTTCTAGTCTGCTCTGTGAGACTGGTATCTGGACCGATTTGGTCTAATTGAAGCTATGTATTTTTCAGTTATTAAAAAGCAGGGATGTTATGAGGCTAAAATTAAATAACAGATATTAAATACTTTACAAACTTTAAATGTATATAGACACACATATATGTATATACATTCCAGTTATTAATATTGTTATTATTATTATTAATCTAAAGTAACTATACTTCCAGTATCATGATGACTTTATTCCTTAAGACTTCTACTCAACTCCTATTGACTTGAAGCAATGTTGATATAGCAATATAATGTTGAACTGGTAAATGTTTAACAACCAGGCTTTCCAGAAAGCAAATTATAGGCATACAAACTTTTAAATTTAATCTTCATTATTGGTTGTTATCCTTTGTGCTCAAAGAAGATCAAAATGACTTCATTATGGCTAAGTCAAGGTACAATATGTCTGACTGTGACTAATTAGACCAATATGACCTTGGGAGACTACTACAGGTTGGGCACAAGTAGTCCATATGAACACGGAGTGAAATGTCTCTAAATTTATACATTTCGTGTTTCTTTCAAGCTACTGCAATTCTGCTTTGCTCATAAAGCACAGCTCCTTTGACATAATAGGCCCTGTCCCAATGTCTCCAGAGACAATCAACAATAAATAAATAAATAAATAAATAAATAAATAATAAATTGGTCCCTGATTTGCAGCATTTGCTGATTTCTGGAATGTAAATGTTCATATTGAATATTTAACAATCAACTGTCACTACCTATAGAGTTAGAGCTGACTCTCGCACACCTCTGGTTACCTGCCCTTTCTCTAGCGCATTATTCTATGGGAAATGAACAAATACTGAATGAATAAGCATTGTATTGATTGTTCAGAGATCCAGGATCTAAGTTCTAACCTAAGGATGATACTTGTATGACTGGGTAAGCTTCTTACCTCCTCTGAAACTATAAAATGAGGTGGATTCTCATTCTCAAATTTCCATGTTCCCTTCAAACATTATTTTAAAAAAGGTGGGGAAATCCTATGCCTGACATTTTAGTTAAAGAGGGTTTCTCTAGTCATATAATTTGAGTGAGGAAATAGGAAAGGGGTTGTTTTTGTGTGATGAATATCAAGAAGAACAAAACTGGATTCAGTTTTTTTAAAAAAAATCTCCTGTTGCATTTAAACAAGGAAGAGAAAAGAACAAAACTACTAATTACATTATATAAACTATTAATTAGTTATTTGGGCAGTTAGATAGGGCAATGGATAAAGCTCCAGACCTGGATTCATGAAGAATCACCTTCCTGAGTTCAAATCTGGCCTCAGATATTCAATAGCTTGTGATCCTGGGCAAGTTACTTAACCCTGTTTATCTCAGTTTCCTCATCTGTAAAATAAAATGAGCTGGAGAAGGGTGGCAAACCATTCCAGTATCTTGGCCAAGAAAACTCCAAATGAAATCACAAATAATTAGACACAAATAAAAACAACAACTGAAAAACACCAAATTATAGATCATTAAATGATTTTGTCGTGGCACTAGGCTTGGCTTCAGGAAACTGCTGTTTACAACCTATTTTAGTCACTAATTATAATAAGATAGTCAGGTCATTTAACTTCTTAGACTTTTGGTTCTCTCAGCAAAAAGAGAGATATCATTGATTCTTTTTTGTTGTTCATTCCTTTCAGTTCAGTATTTGACTAAATGACCCTTGAGTTTTCTTGGCAAAGATACTGGTACTGGAGAGGTTTGCCATTTTCTTCTTCAGCTCATTTTACAGATGAGGAAACTGAGGCAAACAGGGATAAGTGATTTGCCCAGGTATCTAGCAAATGTCTGAGATCGTATCTGAATTCAGGAAGAGAAGTCTTACAGATTCCAGGCCTGCTCATTCTATCTACTGACATGTAGAAGCTATTGGTTCTTTAAGTCATTCCAAAGACTTTTTCTGCTATGCAATGATATGATCTTATGGAAAAAGTTGAACAACTACCTTATTGTACCCTGTCTAAACCAATCAAGTTGCTGGATTTGGAATGAAAGAACTTGAATTCAAATTCTAGCTCTGCTACTTACTACCTGTGTGGCTTCTATTAAGCCATAGTACTTCTCTTAATAAAATGAGGGAGTTGAATTAGGGGATCATTAAATTCCCTTCCAGTATGAAATCTTAAATAATGTAATTGAGTAGCAAGAGCCTTGCATTTGGAATCAGATCAGAATATATCTGCCATTAAGTTTGGCAAAGCTCTTTACAAATGTTATCTCATAGACTTGGGATGGAAAATGCTATCCATATCCAGAGAGTGAACTATGGAGACTGAAAGTGAATAAAAGCACAGTAATTTCACCTTTTTGTTGTTGCTCTAGTCTGTTTGCTTGCTTTTTCTTTCTCATGGTGCAGTTTCTAGAGAGGATGTAGCAATAACCTTAAGGCTACCTGGTCTTAATCCTAAGGTTAAGTGGGAACGCTGTAGTTACACAAACAGTGCTGGATGTCAGATAACAATCTGTTGGTCAGTAATTATTATGAGACAATTAGGTGCATACCAGACCACTCCTCAACTCCACCTCTAAGCCATAGAATTCAACACTTCTCAATTCCATAAAATTGACATATCAGTGACATGAAGCATCTGATCTCTCTTTTTCCTATAAATTTGTCTTCTTGCTCCTGGTTCTTTGCTAAACATTTTTTGGAACTTAGCCCACTTTAATTGGCATTACAATTATAATAAACTTTGCTCCTTGACTTGGAGATGGGTTTGAGCCTGCAAATTCTTTCTAGGCACCTTGTCACAGTGGTCTGGAACCCCAGCCTTTTTGGGGTCTCCTTTGAACCTCAACATTTGGTGGCCATATGAGGAGAGTCTGGTCTCCCCTGGCTTTACCCCTATCTTTTCAAGGTAAGCTGCCCTATTCTTTTCTCCCTCTATTCTATAGTTGGGATACCACAAGTACCCAGGAAGACTTGGCTGGATTGTCAGGAACTCCATGCTCAGCAAACTTCCCTTGACTGGGGACTTCTGGTCTTGAAAATTCTTGTAACCCTTGGCATATGTCCCAAAAGATGGGACAATCCTCTTCTATGGATTTTTGTCTATGTCTGCATCTCTGTGCAGAATGTCTGTGTCATGTTTTTCTATGAGCTAAATTTTGTTATCTGGAAAGACTTAAAATGCAACCAGCAAGAATAAACTTCTATGCTATAGTTAAAGCATTGGGAAAGATTCTTAACATCTTTGACTCCCACCTTAAAAAGGGAAAAGTCTGACTTTTTTTTCCTGTGGACCCCAGTTCTGGCCAAGCTAGAGGCTATAGAAATAGTTAGCTAATTAAAATTATAGAACTTCTAAAATAACATCTTAGCAGATTCTCAAGGTTTTGAAAACTATGATTAAGGAGTTTGGCAATTAATCATTTTAAATTTGCAAGAAAAAAATTCCTGAGATATTGGGAATAATTCCTGGAATTTACCCCATTCTAAAAGAAGAAAGCGGGGGGGGGGTAGGGGAGAATTCAGCTAGATAAATAACAATTTTTTGCTAACCCTTCCTTGACTTCTATCTCGTTTGGAGTACTCTTCTGCTCCCTTGGGAAATGAAAATATTGTTCACTTTACATAAATGCTAAGGCAGATGCTAAAAAGGGAAAGTATCCCAGAAGGTATTAAGAGACTCTCTCAACAACCTGATAACTCAGCATGTTCCACTTCCTGGAGTCCTGAATATATCTCAATTGTGATGATTGCTATCAAGATTGTTAAAGCCCATCTCTCTCTATTATCCTCTCTCATTTCTAATCAGATTAAGAAAAAAAGAAAAACTGTAGGGAAACTCAAATTCTGCATCACCTGTAGAAATGAGGGAAACAGCAACTGCAGTAGGGACCCCACACTTAGCCCAAGCACCTCCCCTGCTGAGCTTGGGGGGGGTAGAGTGGGGGTCAGGCCCCATGGTCAGCATACCCTGAGGCCTGGCATCTGAAGCTACCATCAAAAACAGATCCTGGCACCAGTTACCCCAAACTTCAGCAAGTTCCCAGCAAGTGCTTGGGAAGAATCCAGGTGCCCCTGGAAGCACTTAACATGGCTCTGTGAGTGGGAGAGCCAGTCAGCCTCTGCATTTGCAAATTTCTATAATCAGAGCAAATAAATGGTCAGTAGTAGTCATGAGCACAGTACAAGTGTATAAAATCTTGCTGTTTTCAATCTGAAAATATGTAGTCTTTATATCCTAAATAATTAGGTAAATGAACATTTGGCCTAGTCATTTGCCTGTTATTAGATATATACCTATATGAAATTGATCCCTAAATTAATACACTATGAAACCTATTATTGTATTGATTATTAAAACAAAATCTGAAACATTGTCAGTTTTCTCAGAGGGATGTAACTTAATGGGATATTTTGTTATGCCAATGAAAAAGTTAATTTTATTCACATTTGTTACTACTGTGGAAATAATATGTTTGCTCTGTGTCCTGTGGTACAAATATTTTATTTTTATAAATTACTTTCCCAAGTCATTTATCCTAGGAGTAGAAAGCCTTTACTTGCAAGGGTGTTATTACTTATTTTTCCATGCTGTTATTCAACGTTTTCATGAATTTTGTCTCTTCTAGGTTCCAGGCCATGAACTTCCAACTACTTTTCAACCTGAATACCACCTGCTACCTGATTCTAAGCTTCAGCAGACCTCCTGGATGCCTTCACCACCACATTCAAGTGACTTATCTCTCCTGCTCAGTCTGGACTCTGCTAGATAGGGCTAGCTCTACACCTCTTATCAGCCTGAAGCAACTCTAGAAAATGAGAGCTTTATTCCTTTGCCCAAATGAATTTGAGTCCCAACTGCTTGAGGGGAGATATGGTGTAGCTCCTATGGAAGATGTAGTAATAACTCTAAGGCCACCTGGTCTTGGAGGTGCTTTAAAGGCCCGCTTTAATTGGCATTAAAATTATAATAAACTTCACTCCTTGATTTGGCGATGGGTTTGAGACTACAAATTATTTTTGAGCACCTCATGACACCAGTCTGAAACCCCAATTTTTTTGGAGTCTCCTTTGAACCTCAACAGTTTTTTAAATTTTTTGATCTGGTTTTTCTTGCACAATATGATAATAAGGAAATATATTTTAAAAGATTGTATATGTGTAACCTATATCATATTGCTTGCTGTTTTGGGGAGGGGTAAGGAAGAAAAGGAGAAAAATTTGGAATACAAAGTCTTACAAAAATGAATGTTGTAAACTATCTTTACATATGTTTAGAAAAATAAAATACTACAAATGTTATTTTATTCTCACAATAATGATGAGAACTAGGTGCTTTTATTAGTCTCATTTTTTGGATGAGGAAGGAAAGGTTAACTAACTTGCCTAGGGTTATACAAAAACAAGTGTATGGGTGAATGTGACTAGATATGAACTCTGATTTTCCTAACTACAGAGTTTATACTCTATGATACCATCCTGTTGTCCAACCTATGCTCTAATGTATGTATAGTTCAAATTGACTTAGGTATGGAGTAAGGGTAAGAAATTTAATTGTCAAAGATGCTATTGATTTCCAAATCTTTGTTACAAAGTAAGAACAGAAGCAAGAGTCAGTTAGATGACTCAGTGGATAGAGTACTGGGCCTGGAGTCAGGAAGTTCTGAGTTCAAATTTGGCCTGAGACACTTATTAGCTGCATGACCCTAGGCAAGTCACTTAATCTTTGCTTGCATTAATCCACTAGAGAAATGGTAAATTTCTCAAGTAACTTTATAACCCAATGTGTGTATGCTTCAGGAGACCACAAAGGATTGGAAATAATTGAATGACTGAATAATAAAACAGAACATCAGAAAAATGTTCCTCTGTTACCTAAAATGTAGCTAACATTTTCAACATTTTGAAACATTTAGACATTTAAAAATGCAGCCATATTATCATTATTGTTAGCCATATTAATTCATTTACATTATCTCATTTTATTTTCACAGCTTTATAGGTAGATCAATAGTTCTCAAACCATGATCCACAGACCCCTGAAGTCCCTACGATCTTTTCAAGGAGTCCTCAATGTCAAAATGAAAGTGAAAACTTTTTATAATACTTATAACACACATGCGTATTAAAATATTTCTCCCTTTTCCAATTACATATCTGTGAGAAGCCAGATTTTCACCAAATGACATTTTATAAAAGAGTACAGAAGCAGATATTAAAACTCAGCTATCTATTTTAAGACATTCATTCAATTTTTCAAAAATATGTAGTACACTGCCTCTCTTCAGCAATTTTTTTTTTATTTTGGCATTATTTTCATAAATTAGATTTTTTTTCATAAAATAGATTATGTTAAAAATGTAATAGTTTTATTTTCATTATTTTAAATAAATTAATGAATAAATATTTTAAATGTTATTTATTTAGATATCTACTATTGTACATATTGACAATTATGACTCAAAAAATAAAAATTTGAGGTCTTCAATAATTTTTAAAGGAATCAAGAAATTTTAAAACCAAAATGTTTGAGAATTCCTGAGGTGGATCATTATCCTCATTTTTAGACAAATAAAAAATCAGACAGATTAAGGGTTGTACTTGCCCAAGGTCATAGATCTTGACTTTACAATCCCACAAAAACACATATACTATATTCAAAAAGATATTGGTTAAAAACAAATTTAGTCAATAGTAATACATTCTGAACCTATTAACTCCCAAGTACATGTCTTGTAGAGCACAATGGACACTTAATAAATATCAACCACTTATGAATAGTAATTTATAAACAGTTCACCTTTAATTCAATTAACTAGAGTCTGGAGTAATATTTTAAATTAATACCCTACATAAAATATTCATAAGAAAAACCAATGCCTCTAATAGTTCTTCCTTCTCAACTGAAGCTTTATCACAGTATGCATTCTTTCCTGATGGTGAGCAGTATTATTTAGACTTTTTGCACCTTGGCTATTTCATCTGTCAAATGAGTTTTAAATAAAATAACCATATGTGGATATGTTTGCAAAGCACTGAGAAGTTCTAAAGCCTGAGGATGGGGGAGGGGGAGTAGAGAAGGGAGAAGAAAGGCGAGAGAAAGTGCTATTATTCTTTTGGGTCTCAGTTATAACTATTCCAATCCAGCCGAAAACAAAACAAAACAAAACGAAAAAACCCTATATTCTATTGCTGCTCAAAAAAGTCACATTCTTTCATCTGTCAAAACATTGTAGAAAATTTCTCTGGTAGCCGCGTTACTTTAATTTTAGCAAATATGAAAAGGCCGAATATTATGCTGTAGATCCATGTCCCAGTTTGTACCAATGTAATCAAGTTTTGAGAAAATTACTCACAGAATAAACAAAGACATAAAGCACTAAGTGTTTTCCTTACAATTGTAGTTTAAAACCATGTGTGGATCTTTTGTTTCTAGATATGGGAAAGTCAAATTCCAAGATTTTCATCATCTGTGCACAAATTGCCAAACAATGTCTCTTGTTAGCTTCCATTGCCCTTTATTGTCATTCATACAAATCCAGGCAATCATGTTCTTTGGAACTAAGTGTTCCTTTAAACCCGCTCTTTGTTTGGCATGACCTGAAGTGCACTGTAAATATATGCAAATTAAGAAATCTGTCCAAACTCAGGAAAAAAAATACTATCTGCCCAGGAAATTTTCTGAAAAGGGAATTTCTTTGATATTCTCCTTGGATTATCATAGCTCACGTTGTAAATGGCAAAAATCAATCTTACACTAACACTGATGCTTTCTTGTTTCTATGAATAAAAAATGGTTGGTAGTCCATTAAAAGTTGTAACTTCATAAGACTGCTATCAATACTCTAAGTTGTGTCATTCCAACTAGTCAAAAAAAAAAAAATGAGACACATTTGAGAGGCACAAGAATTATGTTCTGCCACATTTTCCCTGGTTGTAAAATCTTCTAAATTGTGTCATTTTCATTATAAAATGAAGCCAAGATGCTCTGAGATGCTCCATCAGTTTTTCTCATTGCTTTCACTGGAATAATGCAAATAAAGAGAAGTGGTTAAAAATAAATAATAGGATATAAATACACAAATCAGAAAATTGCACTAAATAAAAAGAGTTCAAAACCCAACCCTGAGTGTTATTTTAGTTTTCTTGAGTTTTTAAAAAAGCTTTTTATTTTCAAAACATATGCTTGGATAGTTTTTTTTTTCTTTCACTGAGGCAATTGGGGTTAAGTGACTTGCCCAGGGTCACACAGCTAAGAAGTGTTAGGTGTCTGAGGTCAGATTTGAACTCAGGTCCTCCTGACTCTATCCATTGCACCACCTTGCTGCCCTTGCACAGATAGTTTTCAATATTCATTCTTCCAAAACCTTGTGTTCCAATTTTTTTTCTCCCTACTTTCCCTTCATCCCTTCCCCTAGACAGTGAATAATCCAATATATGCTAAACATGTGCAGTTCTTTTATACATAATTCCACAATTATCATGCTGCACAAGAAAAATTTGTTGTTGTTTTTTTAATTTTGGTTTTTGTTTTGTGCTTTTAGAATCTAAGGAATATCCTGTAGGGTATTGAGTGCAGTGTGGTTGGTACTGGAGTTAGGAAGACCTATATCCAAGTTTTATTCATGACACATTATAGCTTTGTGTTCATGGGCAAATCACTTAATCTCCCAGTTCTTAAAGAAGCTATATTAGATTTTAAGTCACTGCATGTGTAGGGACCATGATGACAGCAAGGAAAGCAAAAGGGAAAGGAATAACATGATATAATAGCTACAGGCATGGTGCTGAGCATCTTTTTTTCTTTTTTTTCTTTTCTTTTTTTTAATGATTATCACTTTATTTTATCTTTGTAACAACTCTGTGGGGTAAGTAGTCTTATTATCCCCATTATATGGTTGAGGAAAGGGAGGCAAATATAGGTTAGTGACTCGAGAAAGGTTACACAGCTAGTAAGTGTCTGAGGCCAGATTTAAACTAAGATCTTTCTGATTCCAGGCCCTGAGCCACCAGCTGCCTTCCCATGAGTCCAGATTAAAATATATCACAACTTGAATTGATTTTTTTGACCAAGAGCAACATCCTCATCTGTCATATCAAGCAGTAGAAGGCTAGCAGAGGACTGTGAAAGTCTGTGAAAGTACATATTCCCATTCCCACCAAAGTGTACCTCTCCCTCCTAAGGATCCAATTTGCTAACACTATACTTCTTCAATCCAGCTGACCACTGCTGTGGGCTAATACAATTATATTCAACCAGGGTAAACTACCTGTAGTCTGCCTGGATTGTGAATACATAACAAGATATACATTCAGGATCATGAATGCTGACCTGTGGTAAATCAAGGTCTCTGCTTCTTCTATCCCATCCCCATTGCTATCAATTGAATTTGCCCCAGATGCCAAAATTCCTACTTTGGGTACAAAAGTAGGGAAAAGGTACCAATAAGGCTCTTTTCTAAATGAATAATTCTTATGTTCACATTTCATCAACTAAAGATTTGCTTGGTTGAAATGAAGCTTATTATATTCCTTTCCCCAAATCAATCCCTCCTGCAAATGTCCAAATTTCTTATGAGATTACTACTATCCATTGAGGTCATTGTTTAAGGGTTACATAACTTAGATTTGCAAATGTGATGTCATTCTTGAATTTTATTTTCCTGTACATGCAATCAGTAATTGTTGCTCCCATCTCCACAAAATCTCTTACGTATATCATCTCTCCATTCAAACAATTCTCATTTGCTTTCAACGTGAATAATTACAATAGCTTCCTAGCTGATTTCCTTCTCCCCAATCTAGCGTTCACATAGTTACCAAACTGATATTTTTAAAAGACAGATCTGATTATATCCCACGTCCATTCAAAGATATATAATAATTTCCTTTTGACTTCAGGTGGGCAGCTTGATAGTAGGGAAAATAAATCCCAAAGTCTGGAGTCAGAAAGACTTGAATTCAAATTTGACCTCAGATATTAACTGTGTGATCTGACAAGTCACTTACCCTTTATCCACTGAAGAAGGAAATGACAAATTACTCCAGTATCTTTGCTAAGAAAGCCCAAATAGGGTCATAAAGAATTAGACATGATCAAATAGCAACATTGCCTCTAGGATAAAATAACAAATACTTGTTCTATCATTTGAAGCCTTTAAACATCAGTCTCATTTACCTTTCCAGATTTATTCCATATTATTTCCCTTCCTTTTTTCTTCCATTCACTGTTCCTTCTTTCAAGATTATACTTACTCACTCAATTATACTTTCTTATATTTCCACCTGGGAGAATTTCTAGCTTCCTTCAAAGCCCAATTCAGGTGTCATCTTCTACACAAAGCTTTTCCAATCCCTTAGTTATTAACATTCTGCATCTCTTGAATTTACTTTGGACATACTGCATATTTACATATTGTATTTTTTCCTACCTCTAGTAGAATGAAAGCTCATTAAAAGGAGGGACAATTTCGTTTTTGTCTTTGTATCTCTGATATTTGGCATATCTTGCACAGGATAGACATTTGACAGTTTCTTTAAAATTGAGGGACAGCTTGGTGGCACAGTGGATAAGGCACCAGCCCTGAAGTCAGGAGGACTTGAGTTGAAATCTGAACTCGGACACTTGACACTTCCTAGCTGTGTGACCCTGGGCAAATTATTTGCACTCAGGTCCTCCTGACTTCAGGGCTGGTGTTCTATCCACTGCGCCACCTAGCTGCCCCTAAGAATCTATTTTGTCGTTCACTAAAACCTTACTGTGAATGAAGCTGCTAATTAAATTGCATTACCACAAATAATCAATGAATTATGAGAAATATAAAGCTCTGATTTTGTTGTTCAGTCATTGACAACTCTTTATGACCCCATCTGGGGTTTTCTTGGCAAAGATATCAGAGTGGTTTGCCATTTATTTCTCCAGTTCATTTTATATATGAGGAAACTGAGGCAAATTAGGTTAAGTGATTTGCCAACACAGGGTCTTAGATCAGATTTGATAAGTCTCCTGACTGGGCTGAGCATCATTGCACCACCTATTTGCCTTAGATTTAAGGAAAGGGATAAATTTAGAGCAAGAAGTGCTTGAAGGTGGACTATATGAGTAGCCTTGCCCAATTGGGGAAACTTTGGGCACTCAGAATACCTAAGAAATGGTGAAAGCACAAAATCATGTGGTGGGACCAATATATACAAAGCAAAGTGAGAAGGTTCTAAAGAAAATTTTAATCTCCTTTGTCATTTTGCCTAAAGTTCTAATGGCAGCAGCCATACAGTGCCAATGCTTTTCTCTAATCTGTTTTAACCTTATAAACCACCTATGGTATGACTAAAGAGACCATTTCCCATAATGAATATAACTAAAATATGCTTTTTTTCTTTCACTGAATAATAATACTGCCTGAAAACTTCAACTACTATTTGGTTGTTTTAAAGGAAGAGAATGGAATTCTAAATTACCTAGAGTATTTGTGGGCTTAGGGTTTTTTGCATAATTCTTTTGAAATGTATTCAAAGTTCTAATATTTGGGGAATATTTTTCAATATGGTCATATTATACACAGTGATAATTACAGAAACTACCTGCATAATATGAAACCAAAAGAGTAATTTTAGTGTTATGTTTCTAGGAAAAAGAATACAACTGTATTGTATAGATATTCCATTAATCAGGCTATTTTCAACTTTATATGTCTAAAAGAAGGATAGAATATTAATTTGTCTCATGAATAAGCTTTACAGGATAGTAAATGTTTTGATTGATCCTAGAGTAGGGCTTAATAAATATTTCATCAATTGATTAGTTCCTGAAGATTTGAGATGCAGTTTTTGAAGTAGCTATAATATATCAATTGAAGAATTTTGAAAAAAAAATTTAAAAAACCCATAAAATAGATTCTGTATAGTCTTATTCCTATTTCATATGATCCATTTATGCATCTCAAATGTGAAGAAATAATTGTTGAAGCTACTAAAATATCTTTAGTGGTGTGCTTTAAGTGTTTCACAACTGACTTTTTGAAAAAAATTGTATACACAACACACTTTAAAATTTAGTCTGTATGAGTAACATATTTTCTATAACTTTATTAAGTCTCATCAATTAACAAAACAATAAATCTATCCCTGATTTGTGGGGCTTGTGATTCTAGTATTTATATTGAAAATTTAACAATCAGTTCTTTAAAAACTGTAAAGAACTATTAACTTAAGCACACATCTAGTGTAACTTAAACATTTGAAAACTCCTTCAAAAGGCCACAGACATATGTCCCTTTCCCCAAATCTGAAACCATTTAACTTCTACAGTGTTCTGCAATTTGGTCCTTTTCAATACAAAGTCTAATACTCTTCAATTGAATAATGATTATTTTTTTTTCTTGCAGTAGAAGAAGTACTCTTAGAATCAAATTGTGTTAGAAGACCAATACCCTGACAAGAGAAATTCTCATAATTGAAATTTTCTGTTTCTAATGAAATGAATAGGATCACTTGTCTAAAAAAGGAAAGAATTACCCTTCCACAAATATATAATTACTATTGAATTCAGTATATCTTTGATTGACATCCTTTCAATGAAGAGCAGCACTTGCTTATTACCTTATTACTTTACCTGAAATAGTGTAAACCAGATTTGAAAAGCTTAACTAGAAATAGCCTCGTAGATGCAGTGTTTGGGATTTGAATGTAAGGTTGCATAATAAAAAGTGACACTAGATAAACTGTGCACATTGCATAATAAAAAGTGACACTAGATAAACTGTGCAGATTTCCCCAGAGTCTTCAATTAATGTAATATTTCTTTGTCTTTTTCTCATAATTTTAGGTTGGTTATTGTGAATTTCCATATCAAGAAATCTCCTCATTGTGAAGAATAATTAACCAGTATCACCAAAGACAATGCAATCTTTCATAAATTTGAAATGCAAGATTTATTTAAATAAAATTCTTTAGCATCATAGAAAGACCATAATAATATAACTTTCTAGTTTTAACAAAAATATTGTTCAAAACTGTTCCTAGAGACATCCTTCAGAAACCTAAATCTTTTACAAAATAATTTTAACTTTGTATCATTACTCAATTGCTGTAAAATGATTAGTTCTTGTATTTTGGGGTATAAAAATATTCCACAAGCAGATTATCATCAGTAAAATTATCTGTGTTTCATTCTTGATGCCATAACTTATTTTAATTCTTTCCTATTCACTGAAATCTCTGTAGATATTTGTTTTACTGTTGGTATGAAGAATAAAAGTCAACATATGTGGTATCATTAAGCAAAAAATGATGCATAGTTTTTTAGAAATTTAGCTAACTACTCTATTCATCCTTCAGCATTTGACAAATTGATATTCCTAAAGCTCAGAGATGATAACTATATTCTACCTTCTTATTCATTAAACTCCAGTACCTCCCTATTACCCTTAGGATAAAATATGAAATATGTTTGTTTTATATAGTCCTTCACAATCTTAACACTTTCTAATTTTCCAGTATTTTTTATATCTTATTACCTTCCATGTATCCTGTAATCTCGTGACTTTGGCCTCCTGGCCATTCTTCACACAGGACATGACATTTCCCAACTCCACAAATTTTCACTGTCTCCCATACCTTGAATTCTCTCCCAAGTCATCTCCATCTCCTGGCTTCTTTCAGATCACAAATAAAATATCATCTTCTGCAAGAAATCTTTCACTCAATGTTAGTACCTTCCTTCTAAGATGACATACAATGTGTCCTCACTTAGAACCAACTTCATGTCTTTTGCAAAATGTTGTCTATACACACTTCTTTACCTATTGTCTCTTCCCATTAGACAATAAGCCTCTTGAGAGCAGGGGTTGTTTTTTATCTTTATATCAGTAATGCCCCAGGGTTGTCACCTAATACACTGTGCTTAAAAAACTATTGTTGATTTGATTTCTTTTAGATATATGGATTGATTCTTCCCTTAAGACTCTTTTAAGGGCTAGTCTCCTACAAGGACATATCATCTTTCACATTATCTTGAGCATGGATCTTCCAATATTTATATTCTCGGTAGTTTAATATTATCTTTTACATGTACCTACCAATATTTCATATTATGTATAGTCAGAGAGATGGTAATTATCATAGACTGACAGTCTCCCCGCACTCTTCCCCCCCCCCAGCCATAAAACTCTCATATTTCATCCCATGTCTGGCTATCATTTTCTTCTTCATAAGCTTTATTAACATTATTTAAAAAAAACAATAGCATCAATTCATAGAATTACAAAATTCAAAGGGATCTCAGATTTCACCTAGTACAACTTGTACCATCTCTACAATATTACTGATAAATGACAGTGCTGGTCTTGGCATCAGGAAAACCTGAATTCAAATCGTATGTCAGATATTAACTAGATGGATGATCCTAGGCAAGTCACTTAATTTTTCAGAACCTATTTCCTCTTCTGTAAAATGGAGACAATAATAGCACCTATCTCTGTTGTGAGGATCAAATGAGATAACATATGTAAAATACCCAGCAAACTTTAAAACTCTGCGTAAATGCTTTTTGTTGAAGATCTATGATGACTAGGAACTAATGACCTTCCAGGGCAGTCAATTTTCATATTGTTCCACTGAATCGGAAAAGTTTCCTTATACGAAGCTAAATTCTATTTCCCCATAATTTCTATCCACTAAACCTAGCTTTGTCCTTGAGGACCAAGCAGAATAAATCTAATCCCTCTTGCATATTACACATTTTCAAATATATGAGGGCAACAAACATTTATCTTAAGTAGTTTCTTTTCCAAATTAGATATCTTCAATTCTTTCAATCATTCTCATATGAAATGCTTTTGAATATTCTCTCTGAAGACATTCAGTTTGTCAGCATCCTTTCTAAAGTATGGCTTATAGAAAAGGATAGTCTGACCAGGACAGAATATAGTAGAACTCTAACCTCCCTGGCTCTGAATACTATTATTTCTATCAATGCAACCTTAAGAGCCCATTTGCCTTATTGATTATCTTTTAATTTTGCTGACATACTGAGTTGGTAATACATTAAAATTTCTTTTTTTTCCCCCAGACAAGTTATTTTTAGTCCATCTATCAAATCTCCAAGTTTATGGTTGATATTTTTAAAAAATCCAAATCTAGGACCCTAAATTTGTCCTTATTAAGATTAATCTTACTAGTTTCATTCCTCTATTCTATGCTATTAAGATCGTTCTGTGTTCTCTTTCCATCATTTAATATATGCACTATCATTTCCAATTTCATGTTATCTGCAAAATTAGAAAGATAACTATAAGCCAGGACAAAGACTAAAACTATCACTACTAAATGGTGTATAACTAAAATGTTCCTTATTTTTAAAGGATTTTGACTTATTATTTTAAACAGTTTAGTTAGGGTTGAGTGTATGTGTCTGTGAAGTGGGTTAAAACCTTGTGTCCCTGTGGCAGAACCCAACTGCATGGATCTATGGTTTGTTTCTATTATGTTCTTGATTTTTATGCAAATGAACTATAAATAAAATATAAAATAGGATATGATAAATGCAAAAAAATTGAAATGAACAGAATAAATATTTTTAAAACTCAAAAACCTGATGTTTCATTATTCTATATCAAGTAGTCTTCTTTCTGGAGGACTGAAAAGTTGTATAACCAAAAGGAAATAAATTGAGAGGCAAGAAATCTGGACTCTAGTTTCAATTCTGCTACTAACTACTTATATGAATTTAGGTAAAATACTTAATCTTCCTTTTACTTTCCCTGGATTGAGGGAAAATGATGCTTGAGTTTTCATGTCCTAAAATTTTGTGATTCAAAATGTTTTACAGTCGGTAAGATCATATATTAATTAGCTAAACTGTCTCCACATGGGTAAATCATGTATTTCATATAAATTATATATTTCACTTCAGTTGTCCATTTTCAGAGTCAGTTAACTGTTTTGCAGATTAGCCAAAGTCCCTGACTTATCTCCTTTCTTCTGGTTCCTTGACTTTTAACTTTTTTTTTAATTGCTTCTTAGCGTATTAAATATAATTTTTTGAGTTAACTCTCTAATTTCCATCATCAGCTATTCTTGATTTTGACTCCACTTTTTGTCATACTTCTCTGAGGATATGCTAATTATTTGAAATTTCATTTTACAGAATGACTCTCTTTTTGAGACTCTCTACTTTCTCAACTCTGGTGGAGTACTAAACTTCTCTTAAAATGTTTCATTGTTCCCAAACATTTTTTCCACAGATGAGAAATGTGTGGGACAGGTGCTAGACCCCGTTATGCAAATTGACTACTCAGAGGCATCTTCAGATACAAAAAGGAAGCATTTATTCGGTCCTTTCAAGGGGCGGTTCAACCACGCCAGCTAAGCAGACAGAGAGCCTCTCAGCTTCCATCTCCCTGCATTGTACTTGACCCTAGCGAGCCAGAAATAGTGAATTTGGTTAAATAGCAAAAGACCTAACTCTTTTCATTGGATGGATTGAAAAAGCAATGGTCAGCAATGTTGTCTGCTTCCGGTGGGTTATATCACTTCCTGCCTTACAGCCCTCTGGGAATAGAGATCATGTGACTTCCTGCAATTTAGGCCTGACCTTCCTGCCCTGCAGACTTCTGGGAATAGGTATCACGGGACAAGCCTTCAGGCCTATCGTCTGACCTAATCCATCTTATAGACTTTTTGAGAAATCTTCACCTGGTCCCATTCAAAAAACTTCTAATTATAATTGTAATGATAATACCATTCTATTATCTTTAAAAAGTATTGTGGGATCAATTGGAGAGTGGCTGAATAAATTATGGTATATGAATGTTATGGAATATTATTGCTCTGTAAGAAACGACCAGCAGGACGATTTCAGAGAGGCCTGGGGAGACTTGCAGGAACTGATGCTGAGTGAAACGAGCAGAACCAGGAGGTCATTATACACAGCAACAACAGTATTACATGAGGATCAATTCTGATGGACATGGCTCTCTGCAACAAAGAATTGTCTCAAACCAGTTCCAATTGTTCACTGAAGAAAACCATATACATCCAGAGAAGGGATATGAAATATGGACCACAACGTAACATTTTCATGATCTCTATTGATGTTTGCTTGCGTTTTGTTGCCTTTCTCTGATTCTTTTTTTTTTTTTCTTGTAGATAGGATTTTTCTTGCACAACTTGTCAAGCATTTCAACATTATTAACATGTAGTGGACTTCCTGCCATCTAAGGGAGGGGAGGGGACTGGGGGTAAAATTTGTAACAGAAAGCTTTGTAAAGATCAACGCTGAGGAACTACCCATACATATGTTATACAAATAAAAAACTTTAATAAAGAGAAAAAAAAAAGTATTGTGGGAGCTGGCTGGCCACATTGGGACAGGCATGTTTGAGGACTTGTACCTCAAGTATGGCTTGATTCAATGCAATAATTCAACATAGAATATAGTGCTTAGACTTAGAAAAGTTTTTATTTGTTTAGTTGTTTTTCAGTCATCTCTTTGTGATCCTATTTGGCAAAAAGGATTTTTGGAGACTTGTGATCCTTCTTGACAAAGATACTAAAATGGTTTACCATTTTCTTTCTCCTCCCATTTTACAGATGAGGAAACTGAGATAAACAGAGATAGGTGTATTGCCCAAGGTCACACAGCTAGAAAGTGTAAGGCCAAATTTGAACTCAGGATGTAAAGTCTTCCTGACTCTAAGACTAGCACTTATCCATAGCATTACCTAACTGCCTCGAGAATTAGGAACATGGGTTCAAATTATGCTTCTAAAAATCATTAGCTATGCAACCCTGGGCAAGTCCCTTAATTTTTTTGAGCCACAATTAATTCATCTGTAAGATAAATACATTTACTGTACTGTGTACAAAATAATAGCAATGTTCTGGGATGATCAGCTATGAATGACTTTGCTATTTTTAGCCATACAATGATCTAAGACTACTCGAAAGGACTTATGGAAAATCCTGTCCCAGAGAAAGAACTGATTGTGTCTGACTATAGATCGAAGCATATTCTCTCTGTCTCTCACCTTTATTTTTTCTTAGTTTTTTTAAGGAGGGAGAGAGAATTATATTTCCTTCTACATGACTTATGGAAATGTTCTACATAATTTCTTAATGGAGCAAGGCATGGGGATAAGGGAGAGGATCTGGAACTCAAAGATCTAAAAACAAATGTAAAAAAAGTGTTTTAAATGTATATGAGGAAAATTTTTTTAAAAATTAAATAAAAAAAGATAAAAGTATCTTCTAAGGTTGTTGGGATCAAAGGAAATAATGTATATAAAATACCTTGCAAATGTTTTAATGCTATATAATTAGCTATGTTATTATTAAAATAATTATAATCTCTATTGTACAGAGAATTGTATTACTGTTTGGGGAAGACAAAGTTTACATAAGACATGGTCCCCGACTTTATAACACTTTCAATTAATTGTGGTGTGATACTATGTGTTTTTAAAAAGGGGATTTGAAGTTTTAAAAACTCTTAAAATTTAAAAAAAAATTACTCTGCAGTATTTTAGAGAGGAAAAAGTAGTTCTCTCACTGATGGCAATTTAGGCATTATAATTCTCCAGAGGTAGATTTTTTTCCATCTCTACTGAAATCTTAGTAACTGACATTTGGATGGATGAAGATACTCATAAATGCATGGTTTAAGTCTAATGTTACCAACTGTTCACTTTTTCAATTTGTACTTTCTAAATGTTTTATGCACTTCACTTTGAACTTCTTTTATTTCAAATGAGGATGTAGTTAGTGCCTTTAGATTCATCAGAAACATGATTTGCACATTAATAACTAGAGTCAATGAATAGGCAATATACCTGTCTCTGAGCATTCTGAAAACAGATTTTAATGAGCACTTTGACGAATGTTTCCATTATTTTAGAAATTAGTGCCTGTGCTTAATTTATATCTGATTTTTAATAGCTTGGATGTGACATGAAATATTTCTCTCAATATAAAGTTGTTGCCATACAAAGAATTAGACATGAACTCATCTAACTTTTATTAGTTTTCAAGTATGTAAGGTAAAAGTACATAGTTTGAAAAAAAGCATAATCTTCTTATGAGGTTATTATCTCAAGTAAAAATTGTCCAGTCCTGAAAGTTCCTTCAGCTTGAGATGCAAGTCAGTTAGTGTCGTCAAGCTAAAGAAATTTCTTGCTTATACTCTAAACTCTAGGGTGAGTCCAGCATCACTCAGAACTCTGGAGGTTGGATTGTTACAGAAGTTACAGAACCTTGATTTGTCAAGTACTGGCCATTCCAGAGAACTTCCCTGGATTATCTATAATGCAGAAAACTTCTTTTCTTTATTTTTTTTTTATTCTGGGCAGTTTAATTTTTAAAAATTAATAAATTTATACAATAAAATAATGTTCAAGAGAAAAAACTTTGAAAGACTTAAAACTAACCAAAATTCTAGAGGACTAATAATAAAACATGCTGATTACTTCCTAATTAACTCAGAATGGAAAATGAGACAATTTTTTTTGTATGTGGCCAATATTTTGCTTGACTATATGTTTTTAAGAGGAGTTTTGCTTTATTTATTTTTTTTTTTGCTTTCTCAATGGAGGGGGAGATGGAGGATATGAGGTAAAATGGAGAGAAGATAGACCTTCTTTTAAAAATAAATCTAATTTAAAATAAATTGGGAAGAGGAGAGGACATTGATAAGCTGAAGATTTTCCAAAGGAAGGCAATCAGGATTGGGAAGTGACTTGAGTCTATATCTATTAAGAATCATTTGAAAGAAGTAGAGATGTTTAATCTGGAGAAGAGACAACTTGAAGGAAACATGCTTTCTTTCATTAAGTATTTGATGATCTGCCCTGTGGAAGAGGGAATTGGATTTTTTCTAATTCCAGAGGGAAGAACAAGGAGCAAATGTATGAAAGCTGCAAAGTTGCAAAGAGGCAAATTTGAGTGTGATATCAGAAAAACAACTACAACCACTACAGCTGCTTGCTAATAATAATAGTACAGCTACTAATAATAAAGTAGAGTAGGCTGCCTAAAGAGATGGTGGGTTTTTCTTCCCTGGAGATCTTTAGATAGAAACTAAAGTTAGCAAAGGATGTAAAAGTAGGAATTCTTTTTCAGGTATAGGTTGAACAAAATATCAGCCACTGTCCCTTCTAACTTTCAAATGAACTAATTCTTCAAGGTGATGGAAACTTCAGTACTAATTAGGTTGTTCAGGAGCCTTCTGGATTTCTAGGATGGTATATATTTTGAGTAATAGATCCCTATTTTGTTTGATGGCTATTGACATAAATAGATCCTCTCAGGTTTCCTTAAAAGTTAAAGATTTCCTATAGGCCCAAAGTGGCAAAATGTGATAAATTATAATATTAATGACTTTAGGGAGAGGTTGCTTTTTCTTAGCAGGTTAGAGATTGTAGCTCAGCATAATCTAACTAGCTATATAGACAACTGGTTTTGGAGTTCCCTGGTGGTACTGGATTATTATATGTTTGTATCACTTCATATAATTTCATTTTGAAAACTTGTGGTTAAATAGAATTCTTGGAAATATAATCATTTAAAATGCACTAACAATCCTGCCTACCGAAAGAATCTTTTTTTGGTGAATCCTTTTATTTATTTTTCCTTTTTAAAAACTCATATATTTTGTTTTGACAGCTGACAAACATAACCAAACCCACAAACAACCAATAAAATCACAGTTTTCACAGTAAATAAAATGGCAGTAACAAGAAACAGCATAACAGAGTAACTCCAAATGCCAATAATTTCAAATGTATATTTTTGTAATTTCCCTTTTATTCAAAGAAAGAAAGTGCATATACCTTTTAATCTTCACAAATTAGAATCAACATTGTCCACTGTGTTTTACCTGAATTTATTGTTGTCTTCACTTGTTTTTTTTAATCATGTTATACATATTTTCCATTATTTTTTGAATTATTTATAGCAATATTTTTTGAGAAATAATGTCATAAAATTCTTATGCTACAATTTGCTCAGCCATTTCCCAATCATTGGACACAATTTGTTTTAAATTTCTTGGTATAAATAGTAATTCTATGAATATTTTTTGTACAAAAGGACATTTTGTTCCTGTCAATAATCTCCTTTTTGTTTAAATTGTTGGATATTGTTGGATAAAAGATTTTATAGCTATTCTGTCATGGTTGCAATTTGCTTTCTAAAATGATTGGACTAGTTCACAGACCTACCAGCAATGATGTGTCTATTTCCCCATAGACCCTCCAATATTGTCTTTAGTGCATCATTGCAAATTTGTTATTTTTAATAAATCTCTGAGGGAAGTAAAACCAAGATGTTAGGGAGAAGCCAAGAAGTTGTCTGGTCTCCCCAGTTTCTTGGAAACGATATTAAATTAAACCTCTAAACAGATTCTGGAGCAACATTACCTTAAAAAATGGAGTGAAACAATTTTCCAGATTAAGATAATTTAGAAGGATTTCAAGAAAGGTTAGTCTCACTTGGGTAAAAGGGGAGCACAGGTCAGCACAGATGGTGTCTGATGAAGACAAAAGGTTTAGTCACAACACAGAGCAACAACCAAGATCTGTTGGTCCTGGTTCAGCAGGCTATTTGGACAATTCTTCAGGTTTCAGGACTCTAGTCCTCATGCAGAAAGCACATTGCCAACCTAGAATCATGGCTCATGAGGCATGACTAGGGTATGATGTACAAGCTACAAGCCCCTGAAGGCCTTATGCAGAAAGCCAGTGATCATATCCTAATCCCCAGCACAAGAGGCTTGGGACAGTTTCCTAGTGCCCCAAGAGCAGAACTCAACTTTAAAAAAATAAACAAAAAATTAAAAGGATCCCTAACTATGGAAAGCTACTATGGTGATAGGGAAGAGCAAAACACAAACTCAGAAGAAAACAGCAATGTCAAAATACCTACATGTGAAGCTGCAAAGGGAAATATCAATTGATTTCAAGTGCCAAAAGTCCTCTTGGAAGAGCTCAAAAAGAAAATTTAAAACCAAGTAAAAGAGGTAGAAGAAAAATTAGGAAAAGAAATAAGATTTATGAAGGAAAATTATTAAAAAAAAAAAACCTTAACAACTTGGAAAAAGAAGCACAAAAATTAATTGAAGAAAATAACTTTTAAAAAAATTGAATCAGCCAAATGGGAAAAAAAATCCACCAAAGAAATAATTTCTTAAAAAGTAGAATTTCCTGAATGGAAAAGCAGGTAGAAAAGGAAATAATTCTTTAAAAGTTAAAATTGGAAAAGTGGAAGCTAATAACTCTATGAGACATCAAGAATCAAACAAAATCAAAAGAATGAAAAAATAGAAAAAAATATAAAATACTTTATTAGAAAAATGATTTACTAGGAAAATAGAACCAGGAGAGATAATTTAAGAATTATTGGTCTACGTGAAAGCTGTGATCAAAAAAAGAGCCCAGATAGTATTTTTCAGGAAATTATCAAGAAAAATTGTTGTTATGTGCTAGAATCAAAATAATAATTGAAATAGTAATTGAAAAAAATCTACCAATCACCTCCTGAAAGAGATCCCAAAATGAAAATTCCCAAGAACATTGTAGCTAAAATCAGGTTAAGGAGAAAATACTGCAAGCATCTAGATGAAAACCAATTCAAATATCAAGGAGCCACAGTCAAGATTTCATAAAACTTAGCAGCTTCTACATTAAAGTTTTGAAGGACTTGGAATATGATATTTTAAAAGGCAAAGGAGATGGGATTATAATGGGAAATCAACTATCCAGGAAAACTGAGTATAATTTTTCAGGGGAAAAGATGGATATTCAATGAGGTAGAGGACTTTCAAACATTCCTGATGAAAAGACCAGAGCTGAACAGAAAATGTGATCTTCAAATACAAGACTCAAGAGAAGCATAAAAAGGAAAGAAATATATATATATATATATATATATATATATATATATTGCTACCTATATACATATTGCTACCTAGGCTATCATGCCTACCTAGGAAGATAATACTTGTAACTCTTGAGAAGTGTATCTCTATTACATCAGTTACAAGAAGTATACATAGGTAAAGGGTATGAATATGAGATAACTTTGAAGTGATAATATAAAAAAAATTAAGGGGTAACAAGAAAGGATTATCCAAGGAAAAGAGGAAAGGGGGAGGCAGAATAGGGTAAATTGCACCACATGAACTGAGGCAAAAGACGTTCATTAGAAGGAAGGAAGGGAGAGATGAACATTGTTTGAATCGTACTCTCCTTGGATTTGGCTCAAAGCGAATAACATACACAGTTAGTTAGGTATATATACTTATTTTGCTATATAAGAAAATAGGAGAAAGGGGAAAGAAAAAGAAAGGGGGTATTAGAAGGAAGGGCAAAACTAGAAGGGGAAAGAAAAGGGAGATTGATAGAACAAATTGAGGGAGGTAGTGGTTAAAAGCAAAACACTGGTGAAGAGGGACAAGATGAAAAGAGAGAGAAAAATAGAAACAGGGAAAATAGAATAGAGGAAAATACACAGTAATCATAATAGTGAATGGGATGAAGTCTTCCATAAAATGGAAGCTTATAGAGTTCATTAAAAATCAATATGTTGTTTTCAAACACACACACACAGAGTAAAAGGAAAAAGGCTGCAGCAGAATGTATTGTGCTTAGTGGAAAAAGCTGGATAGACCAAAAATTCATTGGAAAGTGAATAACCTAATCCTAAAGAATTAGTGGGTTAAATAAAAATCATAGAAGCAAGCAAAAATTTCATCAAAGAGAAGGACAATGATAAGACAATACAAGAAAAATTATGGGATGCAGTCAAAGTAATTCTTAGGAGAAATTTTATATTTCTAAATGCTTATATGAATAAAATAGTGAAAGAAAAGATCATTGATCTGGAAATGAAACTTTAAAAAAAAATTAAAATCCTCCAATTAAATACCAAGTTAGAAATCTTGAAAATCAAAGAGATTAAAAAAATTGAAAGTGAGAAAACTAATGAACTAATAAATAAAACTAAAAGCTAGTTTTATGAAAAAATACCAATAAAATAGGTAAATCTTTGGTTATTTTGATTAGAAACAAGGAAGAAAACAAAATTACCAGTATCAAAAATGGAAAGGGTGAATTCCTCATCAATGAAGAAACTAAAGCAATAATGAGCTATTTTGCCCAATGAATCCTACCAAATTTCTTTTATGACACAAATATGATGCTGATACCTAAATCAGGGAGAGCCAAAACAGAGAAAGAAAATTATAGACCAATTTACCTTATGAATATTGATACACAAAATTTTAAATAAAATATTAGCAAAGAGATTACAACAATTTATCCTGAGGATAATACCCTGTAACTAGTTAGGTTGTATACCAAGAATGCAGGGAGGGTTTAATACCTGGAAAACTGTCAGCATAATTGAATATATTAAAGACAAAACTAACAAATAAATCATTATCTCAATAGATGCAGAAAAAGCTTTTGACAAAACACAACCCCCATTGCTATGAAAAACATGAGAAAACATAGGAATAAATATAATTTTTCTTAAAATGATAAACAGAATCTATCTAAAACCATCAGCAGACATTATATATAATGGGCAAAAGCTAGAAGCATTCCCAAAAGATTATAGATAAAAGAAGGACATCCATTATCACTACTATTATTCAATATTAAACTAGAAATATTAGCTTTAATGATAAGAAAAAAATAACTTGAAGGAATTAGATTAAGTAATGAGAAAACAAAATAACATCCTTTGCAGATGACATAATAATAAACTTAGAGAATCCTAAAAAATCCATTGAAAACAACTTGAAACAATTAACAATGTTAGCAAAGTTTCAGGATACAAAATTAATCATTGGCATTTCTATATATTAACAACAAACCCAATAACAAGAGATAGAAAGAGAAATTCCATTTAAAAGAACTATAGACAATATAAAATATTTGGGAGTCTACCTGATGAAACAAACTCTGAACTATATGAACAAAATTACAAAACACATTACACAAATAAAGTCAGATCTCAACAACTGGAAAAATATCCATTACTCATGAGTATGCCAGGCTAATATACCCCATTAATAAAAGGGAAATTTTATAGGCCGGTTGATTCAGGACTGGAGATTTTCAATCTGTCCAGAAGCTATGAGTAGCTAATTAGATTATTATCAGGCTATTATGTTTTCTAAAAACAAAGTCCTTTCTAAGATTTAGTCTGCTTCTCTATAAGATAAGGCCTTGGGCTATAAGGAATCTCTTAACTCTAATATTGTAATGCTACTTGCTAAAACTGAAACTCCCTTCTAAATATACTCTTTTTCCTCTGAACTATTCACTCCTTCAACTTTCAGTAGTTTTCTCTAGTTTTCCCTTCGTGGATAGTTCCCATCCGACTACTTTATCAATTTCTGAATGTACTTTGATTAGCCAGTCCTTCAAATTCAAATTCATCTTGATTTAATCACCTCTAGCCTAGCAATAGTTTCCTAATTGATGTTCCCTCAGATCCCTCCATATGCCAAACTAGATGTTCTATAGATAACTTAAACTAAACATGATGAAAATCAAAATCATCTTTTCCACAAATCATCTTTTTCCTACCTTCCTTATTACTTTCAAGACTACAACTATTTTCCCACTCACAATCTCTCATCCTCTGTATCTATTCTGTAACCACGACCTTTACCTTCATAAGATCTTTTATATATGATCCTTTCTTTCCTTTGCCACTGCCACCCTCCTTGTGCTGGTCCTCATTGTCTCACACCTGGACTTTTGAAGTTGTCTATTGTTTGATCTCCTTGCCAAAAGTCTACTTTTTTATATCCATTCAGCTGAGTACTCAGCTGTCAAATAAATCTTAAAGTACAAATATGATTATGTCACTCTCATCATCAGTAATTTTCAGTAGTTCCTTATCATCTATAAAATCTACTATAAAATCAAATTAAAATCTATTTTGCATTCAAAGCTCTTCTTAACTTATTTCTACCCTGTATGTATTTCTTTCCATTCTTCATAAACCTTATTCCTTGAATCATACTCTGTTATTTAAAGAGTGATATTGGCCTCCTTTCTGTTCCTTATAGAAGATTCTCTATCTCTGTCTCCATACATTTTTTAAATTTCATTTCCCATGCCTGGAATTATCTCCCTCCTCATCTCTGGCTCCTGCTTTCTTCAAACTCTGCTAAAGGAGCTCCTGAAACCCTCTCTTGATAAGACTGTAACTATAAGAATAGGTAACCAAAGCTAATATAGTTTGTCTCCTGACACAGAGGTTGTGTTTATACAAACATTAGAAAGTAAGGCTGTAGAGAATAATCTAATTAATTTCCTCAATTTAAAAAAAGACAGCTTTATTTTACTCATCTGCAAGACTATTGTGAGGGTGTGTGTGTGTGTGTGTGTGTGTGTGTGTGTGTGTGTGTGTGTGTGTATGTGTGTTGCTAATTTGGAAAAATATATTGAAACCAAGCACGGTAATTGTAATGAATAAGGTTGATTCCAGAGAACAAATGTGAGAATGCATCTCCCTCCTCTTTTTTTTTTTTTTTTTTTTTTTTGCAGAGGTAGGAAACCAAGCATGTGGAACACTGAAAATCCTATCAGACTTTATTGATATATTGGTTAATTTTGCTGAACTCTTTTTATCTCTCTCTGTTTCTTATTATAAGAGAATGTTCTTTGGGTTAAGAAGGAATATATTGGGAAATAAAGGTGATATATAAACAAAACACAGCAATAATTTTTAAAATAAATTTTGCTTATTTGGAAAAGTACTTAAATATTCCAGCTAACTTTATCTCTAGGTATACTTTGTGAATACATATATATGAAGACAATATGTACTATCCAAGTACTATCCAAGCTAGCTTAGTATATTCAGTACAAGAAAATTGAAGAAAAACAGAATACTTTTAAAATACGTTCATCATAGAAACAAGACTAGAAAAGAAAAGCATGTTTATCTTGATTCAATTCAACTATTCTTTAGTGTTTACTATTTGCAATGTACTGTCAAGCACTGATCATGCAAAGATAAGACAGAACAATTTCTGTCTTCAAAAAGCTTAAAATTTAGTGCAATGAAAAAAAAAACCCATGCTTAAATATTGGAGAAAAATTGGAGATAAGTTCTCCAAAAGCCTCCACAGTGTGAATCATAACATACTTGAAGGAGTTGCAAATCAACCTTTACTGATGCAGATATTTGTATTCTAACATGTCTTCCATGTACTTCATGAGGAAATATATCTAACACTTTAAACAAAAAAAGGAACATCAGCTGAGATAACTCAGCTATATATAGAGGATATCCATTCAGGAAGTAAAAAAATTTTGAGGACATGATGGATCAATCTTCAAGATATCTGAAAGAACATAGTGTTAGAGTTTCAAAATAATATTTGGTCTTTATTGTAATCCAAAAAGGTAACTCATGGACTATTGATATCTATTGCCTTGTGTGTTTTTTGAATCACTATTAATTAATTTTAAATGAGTAATCCGTACATACAATCTGCAAATATGCATACAAACTAGCATATTTGTAATGAAAAAAAAAACAAAAAACCGAGCATTGGCAAAGAAGGGAGATATTCAAGATAGTCACAGGCTCTACAAGAATCTTAGAGTAAAAGACCAAACTGGAGGAAGTTTAAGGAAAGTTATCTCATCCCCCAGCTTCCCTTCCTAATGCCTGTTTATTAATAAATAATATCTATTATTTTATTACATAAACTATTACAGTAAACTTAATTTTTCCTCAATCTTAAAGAGGCCAGATATTAATTGGTGATAGATATAAAAGTAAAGTTAGACAAAAAGACTAACCTGCCTAATATGTTAAGAATTTTTCTGTGTATTGAGAACTATTATGAGTTCAATCACAATAGATTGAATTCAAATCTATTGTCCATTGTCAAAATCAGTGATTTTAGATATGCTTTTTTAGTTTTATGGGCCTCAGTTTACTCATCTATATAGACTAAGAGCTTGAATTAGATGGTATACAATGTTTCTTACAAATTTTAAATTCTATAAACTAATATCTCATTTTTACCATGAAAGAATTATTCTATTAACTAATAATTCTAGGTTGATTTTTGATACTTTTGGTGGTAATTTGTCATGGTATGTTTTCATATGATACTTCGAAAGTAAATTTTTGTCTGAAATAAATTCCCTAAATTTGGATAAGAGGGAACCATGTAGTTTTTGTGGCTATGAACAAATTATTGTATTAAGGTGCTTCTTTTGTTTCTTGCTATTTTATGAGGTAATATTGTTCATAATCTTCTGCCATCCTGCTATGTAAGATTTGACAAACAAGTTTATACTTTTATCCCAAAATACCCTTTGCAATGATCTCATTGTATAATTGATTTGGAAAGGAAGAGAAATTAGAGGCCATCAGATTCGATCCTCTTATTTTACAGATGAGAAAACTAAAGCTCAGAGAGATTAGTGATTTTCTCAGCATTATACAACTAGGAAGTTGGTGAGGTAGGATTCAAATTCAGGTCTTCCTGACTCCAAGTTCAACACTCTAATTATCATGTCACCCATCTGCCTGAGATCACTTTATCCTTTGCTTGGAGATCAAGGTTTTTATGACTGAAGGAGGATTAGGATCTTTTATTCTCCTTATGGAGATTTTTTAAAAATGCTATTTAATAACAACATTCTCTTTATGAAGTCTTCAACATATATTTTCTTTCAAATTTTGTCATTTGGGGCCGTTACTTCAGAAGAATCAAGAAGTAATTTTTTATGCTATTGCTTGTTGGAAAAGAACTTGAGTACTTTGATCTAGGTGACTAATCTAGTTTGTATACAAGTTCAAGCAAATTTTCCCTAAAGAATAAGTAACAAAGTTCTCAGAATTATTTCCTAAAAAAGTTAATTTTCATTCTCACCTTTCAGAATTCTTATCTTCTTTTTTTTCCCCCCATAATGTCTTATTGATACATGCCAATTTATTAGAGCCTTGCTAAAGCCTTGTTGAATCTTAGTTTGAGAAAATGAGAAAATACCAAGCTGGGTTAGAGCAGGGTCAACTTATCAGGTTGATGTATAGCAGCATTGAATAGAATGGGCACAAGCAGGACTGGTGTTGGCACTTCCAAACTCCATTGTGCATGTAATCAGGGACTGTTTTTCAGAAAACTGAGACAATGATCATTGACCATTGCTGAGGACTTCAGAGTGTTTGCAGTCATTAAAATACCTTGACCAGTGAGAAATGCACAGATGTGAGCACAAAGATCTGAGTAGACCCTCCCCAGCTTTGACTTGGCTATATTTCTTTGTATCTACACATGGCACTGGGAGATATAAGGCATAAAAGAAGGCAGGCAGAGAGGCTGAGGAGGAGTTCCTGAACATGTAACTGATTGTCAATAAAGCTGTCTTCTCTTTCCCGCTCCTTTGTCTCCTGACTCTTTTTCTCAAGAACACAGCAGGCCGTGTCCAGTAGTACTCTGAAGATCGGTAATGGTAAGACCCCTGGCTGCTCCAGTGATAGGATCCAGACAACAATTGACCAACCTTAGTTAAATTTTCTTAGGAAATTATCAATGTGTTTCAATCTCTGCTTTTTTCAACTACATCTTATTTCCCTCCCCATTATCAACAGCAATAAATATATTAAGTTGGAGTTCTTCCTGCATTTTTTCTCATTTTACTCCTTTTTCTTGATTTTGTCCCTTTCTCTAATAAGCAGGAAATTTTGACTATACACAGACATCTGATTTAAAAATGACTTCTATTCATAAGCAGAGTTGCTAATTTTTTTTTGTAAAATATAGTCAATTTCATTTTGTGTGTGGGTGATTTAGTATTTTCCATGTCCACCAGCACTTTCTGATTCTGTTTTCAAAGTATTCATGACATAAGCTTTAAGCCCTTGTATAATTTACAAAGCTTTGGCCCCTCTCATTTCTTACTCTTATGCTAGATTTTTCAACATATTTTTGCTATTCATCTTCTGCAACAGCTATTGACACATAAGTATATTTTATTTCAAAGTGAAATTTTTATAAATGTTTATCAGGAGCACAATACAAATTGACTATATGTTCCACGAAATGATGTTTCTTAATACCTTTGAACGCACAATTAAGCCAACTCCACTAACTCTTTTATTTTCTTCTCCAAGGAGAAACTATGAAATGTGCTTTTACTTGACTTCAATTCCCCTTTCTTTTCTAAATTTGTTTATAGTGACAATGTCAAGATTGATAAAATTTAATTCCTTAACTCATTGATTACTAAATAAGGAAATCACATGTGGAATAGCAATAATGAAATTAAAAATGTCTAAAAACATTGATTCTGGTAAACCTCTGCTCTCTTTTAGGCACTCTGTCATAAGTGAAAGAGAATAAGGGAACAGATAACTGAAGGACACTTTGATTTTCTTTTATTCTATTTTTTTATGATCAAATAATTCATCACTGATAAACCTTTCTACACTTAGCTAGCCTTATGCTCAGAAAATAAAGTCTGTTGCAAGTTCTATATTCAAAGTTTTTTCATTAATGGTAGAATTTGGTGGCATAGCCTTTGAGTACCTAAGATCTCCACTATAACATGATTAGGCCTGAGGCTTTGGGAAGTCATTAAAAATGAATGAATGAATGAATGAATAAAAAAGTGCCAAAAATCTTGCTAAGCATTTAGGATGCAGATTTTAAAAAAGAATTTCAGTTTGTAACTAAATTATAAGTAAAAAAAATTTCTTCTAATGAACAGATATCTCTATTAATTTAGTATAATTACTTAGGCACAATGCTTACTGTTTCTATGCACATACTGTGTTATGAAATTGTGATGCAATATATATTACATTTCATTAGTGATGCATGAGCTCTGATTAATTATTAAAGCTATAATCTTAAAGTTTTATTGCTATTCAAAAAACTACGCTGTACATCTATGATTTATGACATTGACACTATCCTTCTGATAGTTAAGCTGAGCTTTTCTATTCAGAGAAAGCATTTCCAATTAATAGCATATAGAGATCTCAGTAAGAATAGCTATTTTTTGCTTCTTTTTGTCAGACCCATATATTTATTGTTAGCCATCTATCAACAGTCCCTGGCATTGCTTCAAGGTAATATCCCATATTTATCTTCCCTTTTTCAGTCAAACTACTAGAAAAATAGCTGTCAGAACCATATATACTGGTATCTCCTTCCCTCTCCTCTCATTCTTTAATCCTTTGAAATTTGCCTTTCCACATCATCACTCAACTGAAACTATTTTTTCCAAAATTACTAATTATCCCAAAATTATCAAATATGCAGCTCTTTTCTCAGTCCTCACTTTTCTGGATCACTGCTGCTTTTGTAAGTGTTGACCATCTTCTCTTTCTAAATCTTCTCTCTTATGTGGGTTTTCCTGACATTAATTAAGTCAAATCAAGTCAACAAATCAACAAACATTTACTAAATACCTATTATGTACTAGGCAGTGTGCAAAGAATGGCAACAGTCATTCTGTCAGGGAACTCACAGTCTAAAAGGACATTTATTATGCAAACAAATATATAAAACAAGATATATATCAAATAAAGGGGGGAAGGTGGCCTTAGAAGGTAGATATTAAGATTAAGGAGGCCTGGGAAAGACTTTTTGCAGAAGGTGGTACTTTTTTCTCTTTTTCTTTTTAAAAAAATTAATTTTTTAAAAAATTTTCAAAATACATGCAAAGATAGTTCTCAACATTCACCCTTGCAAAACCTTGTATTCCAAATTTTTCTTCCTTTTCCCCTAGGCAGCAAGTAATCCAGTATAAGTCAAACATGTGCAAATCTTCTAACATTTCCACATTTATCATGCTGCACAAGAAAAATAAAATCAAAAAGGAAAAAAAAATGAGAAAAAAGCAAGCAAACAACAACAAAAAAGATGAAAATACTATGTTGTGATCCATGTTCAGATCCCCATAATGCTTTCTCTGAATACAGATGGCTCTCTCCATCACAAGTCCAGAAGGTGGGACTTTAACTGGAACTTAAGCAAGAAAGTAGAGATGATGAGAAAAAGAGAGTTCTGGGCATGGTGAGACAGCCAATGAAAATGTTCAGAGTTTGGAAGATAGCAAGCACTGTTAGAGGAACATCATACAAGAAAACCAGTCTTACAGTATTAAAAAGTAAGTGGAGGGGAGTAAAGTAAGAAGATTGTAACGGTAGTTAGGGGCCAAGTTATGAAAGATTTTAAAAGTCAAACAGATTTTTATATTTGATCCTAGAGGTAACAGAGAATCACTGGAGTCTATTGAATAGGGATGTGGTCAGACTTATGCTTTAGGAAGGTGGATTTAACAGCTCAGTGGAGGGTGAACTGGAGTAGAGGAAGACTTGAAGCGGGGAGACCTCTCAGAAGAATCCAACAATAATCTGGGGAGATGAGGAGGACCAGCACCAGGTACTGAAAGTACCTTGTCCTCCTGAAGGTGATTGTTAATTAAAGTTCTGCCCTAGGTCATCTATCTCTTGGTGATATCAGTTTCTATGTCTTAATTATTGACTATCTACAGATGACAAAGCCAATTGAATATTTCAAATCAGATATCTTGAAGACACCCCAAATTCAATATATTCATAATAGAACTGTCCCCCCACCTCAAAGTAAAGCCAGAGAAACTGAGGCAGGAGAGAGATTAGAAATTTTTAATAATTTATTGATAGTGAAGAGTTTGGAAGTCATGGTCATGTGGCTGAATGGGATTCTTGTCTCAAAGCATTCAGCGCCTGAACAAGGGATTCCAGAGACTCTTATAGGGCTCCAGGGATCAGGGAAACAAAGACAAGGTGGGGTAGAGGACTGGGGTGATAGAAGTTCCAGGAAAGGACCATAAATTCAGTTCTGACATGTTGGGGGTATGGAGGAAGGATCATAAATTCTGATAAGGAGCTAGGAGACACTGAGTCTGAGACCAGAAAGATAAGCCCAAACATTGGAGATAAGCCATCTGGAGTTTTATGACTTTTTTTTTTTTTTTTTGCTTTTTGCTGAGGCAATTGAGATTAAGTGACTTGCCCAGGGTCACACAGCTGTTACGTGTGTGAGACCAGATTTGAACTTACATCCTCCTGACTTCAGGGCTGGTGCTCTAACCACTGTGCCACCTCGCTGCCCCGAGTTTTATGACTCTTTAGAATGCCACTGGCCATACCTCCGCAGCCCTAATTATCTCAGAAGGAGGGTTGCCACTGAAGCAGAACAATTCAGGGAAACTGAGGCACAACACTCCACTCTCAGATCTCCACAATGGCTTCTGGGAGGGTCTCACCTGAGATGCCACCCAAAGGGTCCTTCTAGCCCCGTGTAAATCCTGAGCCTGACCCTAGCACCATTTTCAGAAGTTCGCTGCTAACAATGACCCCAAAGCCTTCTGCTCAGAATACCCTCTAATCCAACCTTAGATGTTCACCTGAATCCTGATACAGCCACTTGGAGATTGGCTTATATATCAGGCTGTGACTCAGGCCCCAGCACTGAGGGCTTGTGAGCCACCCATGTGCTGCCCTGACTCAGGTCTCTGCAGTGGAGAGCCTCACTTACCAGTTTGCAAGAACCTAAGGCCAACTATCAGCCACCCCTATCATCTCCTATCCTGCTAAGACTGATTTGGAACTTTCCAGAAAATCCCTACTCACCTCTCAAAAGCCAGGATACTCTTATCTCATCCATTCAGAATTTTTCACCCCAAGTCCTGGCTCAGAATGGACTTAGGCAATGATTGGACACCTGACACTCCTCACCTCTCCTCATCACAAACTTCCACCATGTTGTTGATGCGAACTGCCAAATTCTGTTCCTATAGAATAACGTGAAGACAGAGTCTATTGTTTAAAGACATTCACAACAACCTTTGAGATACCTTGAGGGAACCTAACTTTCCCAGATTGTCTTATTACCATAAGTTAATACAGTTGTAAACTCTATTAACCTAATTGCATACAAAAAGGAAGTTTGCTTTCTCCTATTGTCTCAATTGACATATCTTTGGATAGGTCTGGGATCTGCTGCAGACATCTAGCTCTCTAACTCTCCCTCTTGAATTACTGAAGGCGAATCACCACCAATGTGGGATTTTAAATTTCACTTCGGTCTTGACCATAGTCTGGTTCATTGTGCCTACTAAGTGGATGAGAGAGGAGGAGCTTGATTACTCTAGTACATTTAAGGCCTTAACCTGGGATCCTGGAAGAAGTCTGGAATAGTCCTTACCTTTTTCTACCACATTTGCTGGACCCTGAGGAGGCAGGCAGGGCTAGGAAAGAGGGTCAGAGGACTCTCCAGTTGCCCTGGCTCCTTGGCCTTTTAGTTGTGATCAGAGGCAGGAAAGAATTCCTCTCTTGCCTGGTGGTGTACATATATATCACAGGTCCATCACATGCTTCACTTGGTGATGTGATGTATTTATTTATAGCAATGTTGCCACCCTTTCTTTTCAATGGGAGCCAAAAAAAGAAGCAAGATGCCCTTTAATTTAATAATCTAGTTCTAGAGAAAAAATCACTTACATTAAACTGAAGGTTTCAATATTCAGCACAGAACAACTGAAAAGAAATTTTATTTTCCTTTATTTCTTTTTCTTTTTTTGCCATTCTGGTGTTATTTGAAAGTATTAAGTAGTAATCAGACCAAGAGCTATAGCTGAAATGCTCATCTATTTATGGCTTTATGCTCTGAATAGTAAAAATTAAAATATTGAAAAATGTTTTCAGTGTTTCTATTCCCTTAAAAACTATTTAGATTACAACATGATCAAACACCACATATGACACTGGAGGCAGCAATAAACAGAAATTATTTACTTGTGATCACAAAGATACAAGTGGCAGATCTAAGCATTAAACCTAGCACTTTGAATTTGGAGTTCAGTATCTTTTCCATTCCACCATTTCTTAAGTGTAACTTAAATACTTGGGGGTAGGGAGACAGAGAGAAAGAAATTCAGTATGATTTGACTATAAAAAAGTCTGTATGAATTCTATAGAGATCTGGGCTAAAAATTCTTAGCAAAACCTAAAGTACTATACAAATGCTAGTAGATAACTATTGTTTTCCATAAGAGAGAAAAACTACAGGTTTTGAACAGGTATCTGTTCAATAGAGGTTCTTTGTTTTACATAATGATGAGGAGGAATGTTCATCAATTGGGAAGAAAGTCGAGATGCACAGTGGAAAAAAAAGCAATTCCCAAATTATGGCCTAAGGGACATTAAACATAACCTTCACAGCAGCAAAAAAGGTGATGTACCTTAGGGGCAGTAATTTCGTTTTGCAAAGCAGCCAGCAAGGAAGGTGGGGTTGACACATTATTGTATAGAATTTTTGTATACAATATGGTAGAATATCAGAGTATAGTTGATCTTTGTTTGGAGGTGGGGTATAGGAAACATGCATTTTTATTTAATCACTGCTTTGCATTAATCAGCCGTAGCAGCAGGGCTACTTAAAGCTGTTCCAGAGTAAGCTCTGATTTTGGAGGTCATTATTCTAGTCACTTAGTTATGGTGAAGCAGATTTATAATTTAGTAAACTGCAGCACAGATGAGACACAAGGATCTTCTATACTGTTTGAGAAATTGGGGGTTCCATTCTTTTGTGTGAGTTGTAACTCCCTGGAAATTAAATTTCCCTTCAGAATAGGGGAGGAGTATCATATATTTGCATTGGTGAAACAGATTCCCTGGTCCAAGGAATTTGGAATTTGTCTGTTGTGAGAGAGTCAAGGGAGTGTATGGTCTGGTTTTCTCAGCTTTCAGTATCAGAAAGAACAGGAAATGTCCTGGGTTCTGTGAAATCATTGGCACTCAAGAGTATGTTCAGGGGAGGTTTTTCCCTGCTGTCATCTCTCTCTTTCTCTGTCTCTCTGTCTCTGTCTCTGTCTCCTCTCCCTCCCTCTCTATCTGTCTGTCTGTCTGTCTGTCTCTGTTTGTCTCTGTCTCTCTCTCCCTCTCCATTCATCCATTCACCCAAATTTGGGGTCATAGACTGGGGTCTCAAAAGATGCAGGCTTCAACCCATTGCCTGGTCAAGGGTCAAAGTTTTATTGCAATCGCAATGCCAATCAAAGTGGGCTAAATTCCAGAAGAGATTAGCAAAGTGCTAAGAGAGAGGAGACACCTTTATTCAGCTTTCTATCATTGAAAATCTAATTCTATGGCCCAGAGGAGGGTCTTCTTGGGAATTTGGTTCTTATTGAAACAGATTATCACTATTGTTTCAGGAGTTTGGTCCTGTGAGACTATCCTGAGGCCAGAAGCTATCTGACTGAGGAGTGTTCTATTCAGAATCAGACAGTTTAGACTAGGTGTAGGAATTCCTTGAGGTAGACTCAAAAACAGATTTAGGATTACTAATTTATTGTTACTACAGAAGCCCCCCTTCAGGTCAGGGGACCTCAAAATCATTGCTGTCTCCCCTAGAAGTTATATCACATACATTCATCCATCCATCCAACCCCCCACTCCACCATGTCCCAATTTTCCCACATCCCCTTAAATATTTGTCATTTTCCTCAATTCAAATTCTACATCAGTAACTTACTAGTTGTATGAACCTGGGCAAGTTCCTTAATCTCTCTGAACCTCAGTTTTTTCATCTTCTAAGTACATGTGATATCATCTGTTTGGAAGGGTTTAAGGATCAAAGGAGATAATATTTGTAAGATGCTTTTCAAACTTATGGCACTATAGAAATGATCAGTATAATCATCATAATAAGACTTTCAACACAGATCTTCCTGACATGATACCTCTTCTTTATTCATTTTTTTTTTTGCATTGCCTTTTACTGAGTTTGCATGGGTTTGTATTAATATAAATAGCATCATTGTTGTTGTTCAGTCTTGTCCAACTCTTTGTAACCTTTTGGGGTTTTCTTGACAAAGATACTGGGGTGTTTTGCCATTTCTTTCTTCAGCTTATTTTACATATGAGGAAAGTGAAGTAAAAAGGATTAAGTAACTTGGCTAGGGTCATACAGCTTATAAATGTCTGCGGATGCATTTGAATTGAGGTCTTCTTGATTCCAGGCCTGGCACTCTAGCCACTGTGCCACAATGTAAGTAGAAATCTTATTAAATATTCTGGATATATTTTGGATATGTAGAAGGTATCATTCATTGAAAATGTAAGATTTTTTTTTATTAAAAACTCTAAATTATAATTTATGCATACAAAAGTTCACTCCTTTCTGAGAAGATTTCTTTGTTTCTTTAAGAACTGGGTCTTTACATCATACATGGAACTAAAAAGAAGCATTTGGTATTTAAGAATGTAACTAAGTTTGTTTCTCCAGGAGAACTATTCAGTAAGAAACATTCACATGATGCAACTTAATAGATGCTTAAGCATTTAAGCTATTTCAATTTAGGACAGAGAAGTATACATGGAGATAAGTCTCTAATTAAACAACTGATACTATAATAAGCTATACAAATGATATAGGCTTTTGACTTTTGTTGGTCAAAAACTCAAAAATAATGAAAGTTGTCAAGGGCTGAAAAGTTATGATGACCAAAAAACTAACTTGCTAAAAGTAATTAATAATAGGCTGTTTGTTAACTATGCCTTTGCTCACACTATCCTTCCTCCCTCAAAAGCCTTCTGCATGTCATTCTGCTTTTGTTATTTTTTGTTAATTTTATCTTTCAGCCAAGGGCTGACTCAACTTGTATCTCCTTTCTGACACTTTCTTTGATTATTCTAGGCCATAGTCTTCCAGCTTCTGAATCCTCACAGCAGTTACTAATTATTTGGCATGCGCACTTGGGGCCAATTTGTGACTATATATACTAAGTAGTGTGATAAAAATGCCAATTGAGCTTTATGCATTAAATCATAGTTAAAATATCCAAAAACTTTTTGATAATTATAGATGAGAATGATTTTATCCTTTATCTTCATTTTCATCTATTTCTCTCAGTAGCCATACATTTTCTCACCAAAAGGAAAAAAGAAAAGATTTCTAGTCTGAGTTGGATTTCTTGCTATAAACTCTATCAACCTTTCTAAACTGATGACATATTTGCATAAAACAAAAATGTGTGTATAATAGGTCTGACAGTGAGCAATTAATCATATCATAGTCAAATCTAGTCATATTAATACCTATTTTAATGGTTAAAATGGGACTCTTTGCTGATCTCATTACTTACTCATTAAGAGTGATGATTGATTATTATGAAAATTTAAAAAAAACCCAGCTATTATAATGGTCAGTGCAGCTATGATTCTAGAATCATCATTCAAAAGCAACACCAGTAGTAAGGCACATGATGCTCATTAAATAAAGATATATAGCTTTCCTTCTAGTTTTTATTATTATTATGTATGTTGCATGAATGCTATGTAATTATAATATCTGTTATATTTATTATTTTATTTGACTAATGGAGTCATATACACAAATATACATAGATATGTTAATGTCATATACACACATACATATATATAAATTTTCTATTAATACATACAAAGTAAAATTTTTATCTTACAGAAACATTAGTACATTACAAAAATACAACTAATGTTATGGAGACACAATATAATTAGTGGGTTGTATTACAAATTTTCCCTTGTTCTTTCTTTCCTCCTGAAATTCAATGTTGGAAAGCACATGGTACTGTAAATGGTCTTCTTGCTAAATTTCTTTTTTTTTTTCAATGAATATATGAGCTGCTTACCATATGAAAAATTTTTTAAAAAAATTCCTGTGTTGGAAAATGCAGTTTCACCTGACTATTGTATTATTATTTGTTTTATTTTTATTCTTAAATAGGAGGTACAGATTTTTTTCCAGCATAGAAAATTGATTTTTGTTTTTTATTTGGTAAATACTACAAATATATGTCCTTAGAGGAAAGATTATTTAAAATTCTACATTCTTTCAAACTTCTAATTTAAGGGCATAAGAAAGAATAATCTAGGACCTGCTACACTCATGTCTACATGGCCTGAATGAGGCTGATTTATAGTTATCTGTAGAAGTGATTTATTACAAGAATATTCTGCTATCCATAAAACTTGTCTTTCACTGACACTAAGTATCCTGAACAGCTAGAAAAGGAAAACACTATTAAATACAGTTAAGGGAGGAGGGGAGAATGGAAGCTTCCACTGGCCAAGCTAACATAATTACCCCTTAATTAATGAGAGGGTTTTCCTCAGAGTTTATTGACTGCAGATATTGCCAGCAAGACTGTATCCCCCTACGATTTAATTATCTGATAATCCTAACACAACTATTAAATTAGCACTTTTTTTGAAGGGTTGTGACACAACACATTTCTACAAGATGGAAACAACTATTTTGAGACTGGATAACACAGCACACAGCGCCTCCCTAGCAGTATGACCTAGCTGTTTGAACTATTTCAGGCCAACCTCAGATTTAGACAGCCTCTCTAGACAGTTCTTGCTTTAAACTGAATTGACAAACTGTGATTTCCTCAATTTCAAGCCATTTATAATTCTATTAAACCAACATCTCTTCCTGAATCTTTTGTTTTAGGAGTGTCCTACAGAAGAATACTCTGCTCAAATTTTTGGAGTTCTTTACTATGTTCAGTCTTTGCTACAAATATGAGTCTAGCATTTCCATTTCTTGTCTGGATTGAAAAGGACTGACTTTGGAGTGTCTGTATTAAAGTGGAAAGGGATGAGTAGTGAGAAATTAGTGAGGAAAAGAGGAGCAGACCCAGAGCCATCTCTTTAGAATGTAATGTCCTGATTCCCTTAGAAAACCAATGTGTAGACTAATTCCATATTTTAACATAGTTACAATCATGTTGAAGCTTTGAAGGGTGAAAAGAAGTACTTAAAGCAAGTAAGCCTGAGGGATGTTTGCTGAGAGTAAGAGCAAACATTTCATTTTCTTTGCCTTAATGGTGAGATTCTATATTATTGATTGATGGTGAGCAGCCTGAGGTCATTTTTTTTTAGTTCTAGCTGTCTTCATCCTTACCTACTGTTTTCCTTAACATAGTTCTGTGTACAAAAGATGAATAGTGAAAATCTGGAGTTATTGTCTAGTTTTTGCATCCAATAAGGATGGATTTGGGTGGGAGTTCTCACTATTGAAGGGTAATGTGCTGTCCTTGGCCTCAGCTCTCTTTCACTTTTAAGTCAGTCCATCTGATAGATAATCTGTACTTATGGAAGAGAAATCACTAAAATTCATCATATCTTAATATTGAGAATTGCAGCATTGGGCTGGATCTTAGTCCAACACTCATTTTACAGTAAAGAACAGTGAATTAATTTATCAGATCACTTTTTCTATCCTGAAAAGCTAGGAACAATATATTACAAAAACTTCATTCTTTCCAACTATAAAGTATAATAAGAACTAAGCACACATGTCCTAAAACAAAGTAGAACTGAGTTTTTTATTTGCTGATGTTTATACTAAGAGAAGACAATAGATGATTTCTAATCAGTTGAGGTAATTTGGAGAGTAGGGTGGTAGAAGTGAAGAAAGCCTAGAAAAAAGGATTAAAAGTGAAATAACTTAGTAGCTGGATGAGAAAAAATTGAAGAAAAGAGTGGGGGAAAAGACAGAGAAAGGTAAAGACCTAAGAATTTCTAGAGTTGTCTCTCTCATATGTAGCAGCTTGGGGATGACATTGTATGACTCTAAGGCTGGCAGAAGAGACATTGCTAGCCTTTTCTCCTTAGACCCTTTAATTCCCTCCAGGAGGGGGAACAGAAGATTGAGGCCAGAAGCTTGGCTATTAGGATTTCCTTAGATAAAAGGGTATATCTGGCTAGAATTATATCTCACTGTTCTTTTAAATATCATTAACTTAGGGGATATAGCTTTCAGGTTCAAGTCAATTTCTGATCACTCTTTCATTAATGGAGAAAATAGGAAGACCATAAGTTCTATATCCAAGACTTGAATCCATTCACACCAAATACCAGTTTTACATTGAGAACACACATAGTTGGTAGCAGAGAAACCCATTTATGCAAATCATAGCAAAATGGAAAACAAAGAAAGTATGCTTAGGAGAAAATATACCACACAATATAGAGTGAAAGATCTTTCCCATTAAAGAAAATATGGATAGCGCTGAACAGTTTATAATATTTGTTACATAAGCTTTCTAGAAATGGAAATTTATTGATTTATACTTTGATCCTTTCATGTTCTGTAGTGTACCTGACAATATTTTTTTTATTTTCCAATTTTGTATTTGTTTTAAAAATAAGAAATTTATAAGAATATAAAGAAATTTAAAAAAAAAAGATGAGTCTGCCTGGAAAAAAAATTTCTCCTATTTGGAACAAGATAACTTAGCTCATCTGAGAGGAGGAATCCTAGATCTCACTCAAGGAGAAGTTCACTGAAGTTTTTAGTGTAGCACATTGGAGTTAAAGCCAAGATGAAGATCACCAGATCCTTTCAGGGGGCTTCTTCACAGAGACGTCCTTCAGCAACTTCAAGTGTTGGTATCTTCCCTCTTCTTTCTTTAAAGTAGAAGTCAAGGGGCAGCTAGATGGCATGGTGGATAGAGCACCAGCCCTGAAGTCAGGAGGACCTGAGTTCAAATTTGACCTCAGACACTTAACACTTCCTAGCTGTGTGACCATATTAGGTAAGTCACCACCCCTATTGCCTCAGCAAAAAAAAAAAAAAAAAAAGCTAAAAAAAAAACCCAAACCCCAAACTGAGAGCTGAGAGCTTGAAAGAGACTCAGAGTGGGTCCAAAGACTTGAGGAGACCAGCACTTCTCTCTCCCATTCCCATTCTCACCAACTCTGCCCCAATCACATAACAAGGCATTGATCTTCACCAATAAAGAAAAAATCGTATACTAATTGTTTTTGGGATTGTAGTTGGCTATTTTAGAAAAAATGAATTTAGAAGGTGTAGTCAAGCATGATTAGTTGATACAAGCAACAATTTTCATATGACATCAATGTTCAAGTTTGTGTGTTTTCCTATGGAAACTAGACTAACTCAGAAATTCTGTTGAACCACATGAAACCAGATTGAGCTGGTTTCCCTACCTTTAATTAGTTCTCTGTTGAGAATTGAATTTTATGTCATAAACACATTAGATTATTCTCTTTTGCTGTACTTTTAAAATCTGTGGTTTTTAAGAATGCCTATCACTCTAAGGAAATGTGCAAGAACTGTAGCTCTTAAAAATCATACTTTAATGACCGTAAGATATATTGAAGTAGTTCTTGGTATGAACAAGCCAAATATTTAAAGGATCATTTAAACCAAAATGAAATGGGATCGGTCAACACTAAACTGCAAAAAAAAAAAAATTACTGTTGAAATCAAAGCAAAATAAATATCAACAAGTGATAAATTGTAGCCAATTAATTCTTTTTTAATATATAAAGCTTTTTATTTACAAAACATATGAGTGATTTTTCAACATTGACCTTTGCAAAAACTTTTTTCCCAAGCTTTTTCCCTCCTTTCCCCCAACCCCCACCCCTAGATGACAGGTAATCTAATACATGCTAAATAGGATAAATTATATGACAAATACAATACATGTATACATATCTATACAGTTATCTTACAAGAAACATCAGATCTAGAAAGAGAAGAAGAAAAAACAACCTAAGAAGGAAAACAAAATGCATGGAAATATTCACAGAAAGCGTTAAAATGCTGTGTTGTGGTTCACACTCAGTTCCCACAGGCCTCTCTCTGGATGTATATGACTATCTTCATCGCTGAACAATAGGAACTGGTTTCAATCACATCATTGTTGAAGAGAACCATGTCCATCAAAATTGATCATCGTATAGTCTTGTTGCTGTGTATAATGTTCTCCTAGTTCTGCTGATTTCACTCAGCATCAGTTCATGTAAGTCTCTCCAGGCCTCTCTGAAAACCTCCTGTTGGTCGTTTCTTACAGAACAATAATATTCCATAACATTCATATACCATAATTTATTCAGCCATTCTCCAATTGATGGGCATCCTTTCAATTTCCAGTTTCTTGCCACTACAAAAAGGGCTGCCACAAACATTTTTGCACATGTGGGTCCCTTTCCCTCCTTTAAAATCTCTTTGGGATATAGGCCCAGGAGAAACACTGCTGGGTCAAAGGGTATGCACAGTTTGATAACTTTTTGAGCATAGCTCCAAATTGCTCTACAGAATGGTTGGATCCGTTCACAGTTCCACCAACAATGTATCAGTGTCCCAGTTTTCCCACATCCCCTCCAACAGTTATCATTATCATTTCCTGTCATTTTAGCCAATCTGACAGGTGTGTGGTGGTATCTCAGAGTTGTCTTAATTTGCATTTCTCTGATCAATAGTGACTTGGAGCACCTTTTCATGTGATGGAAATAGTTTCAATTTCTTCGTCTGAAAATTGTCTGTTCATATCTTTTGACCATTTATCCATTGGAGAATGGCTTGAATTCTTATATATTTGAGTCAATTCTTGATATATTTTAGAAATGAGGCCTTTATCAGAACCTTTGGATGTAAAAATATTTTCCCAGTTTACTGCTACCCTTCTAATCTTGTCTGCATTCATTTTGTTTGTTTGTTTTTAACTTGATATAGTCAAAATTATCTATTTTGTAATTAATGATGACCTCTAGTTCTTCTTTGGTCACAAATTCCTTCCCCCTCCACAGGTCTGAGAGGTAAACCATCCTATATTGTTCTAATTTGTTTATAATATCATTCTTTATGCCTAGATCATGAATCCATTTTGACCTTATCTTGGTATATGGTGTTAGGTGTGGGTCAATGCCTAATTTCTTCCATACTAGTTTCCAATTATCCCAGCAGTTTTTGTCAAATAGTGAGTTTTTATCCCAAAAACTGGGGTCTTTGGGTTTATCAAACACTAGATTACTATTGTCATTGAGTATTTTGTCCTGTGAACCTAACCTATTCCACTGATCCACTACCTTATTTCTTATCCAGTACCAAATGGTTTTGGTGACCACTGCTTTATAATATAGTTTTAGATCTGGTGCAGCTAGGCCACCCTCATTTGCATTTCTTTTCATTAATTCCCTTGAAATTCTTGACCTTTTGTTTTTCCAGATGAATTTTGTTGTTATTTTTTCTAGGTCAGTTAAATAATCTTTTGGGAGTTTGATTGGTATAGCACTAAATAGATAGATTAGTTTAGGTAGTATTGCCATCTTTATTATATTTGCTCGACCTATCCAAGAGCACTTGATGTTTTTCCAATTGTTTAGAGCTGACTTTATTTGAGTGAAGAGTGTTTTGTAGTTTTGCTCATATAGATCCTGACTTTCCCTTGGCAGATATATTCCCAAATATTTTATACTATCGATAGTTATTTTGAATGGAATTTCTCTTTCTATCTCTTGCTGTTGCATTTTGTTGGTGATGTATAAAAATGCTGATGATTTATGTGGATTTATTTTGTATCCTGCAACTTTGCTAAAGTTGTGGATTAATTCTAATAGTTTTTTAGTTGATTCTCTAGGGTTCTCTAAGTAGACCATCATATCATCTGCAAAGAGTGATAATTTGGTTTCCTCATGACCTACTCTAATTCCTTTAATCTCTTTTTCTTGTCTTATTGCCAAGGCTAGCATTTCTAATACAATATTGAATAGTAATGGGGATAGTGGGCAACCTTGTTTCACTCCTGATCTTATTTGGAATGGTTCCAGTTTATCACCATTACATATGATGCTAGCTGATGGTTTTAAATAGATGCTACCGACTATTTTAAGGAAAAGTCCATTAATTCCTATACTCTCTAATGTTTTTAATAGGAATGGATGTTGGATTTTATCAAATGCTTTTTCTGCATCTATTGAGATTATCATATTGAGATATCATATCATACCATATCAATTTGGTTATTAATATAGTCAATTATGTTAATAGTTTTCCTAATATTGAACCATCCCTGCGTTCCTGGTATAAATCGTACTTGGTCATGATGTATTATTCTTGGAATGATTTCCTGTAATCTCTTTGCTAATATTTTATTTAAGATTTTTGCATCAATATTCATTAAGGAGATTGGTCTATAATTTTCTTTCTCTGTTTTTGTTTTACCTGGTTTAGGTATCAGTACCATGTCTGTATCATAAAAGGAGTTTGGTAGGAGTCCTTCATTCCCTATTTTTTCGAATAGTTTATATAATATTGGAGTTAATTCTTCTTTAAATGTTTGGTAGAATTCACATGTAAATCCATCTGGTCCTGGCGATTTTTTCTTAGGGAGTTGATTAATGACTTGTTCTATTTCTTTTTCTGAAATGGGACTAGTTAAGTAATTTATTTCCTCTTCTGTTAATCTGGGCAATCTATATTTTTGTAGATATTCCTCCATTTCACTTAGGTTATCAAATTTATTGGCATACAGTTGGGCAAAGTAAGTCCTGATTATTGCTCTAATTTCCTCTTCATTGGTGGAAAGTTCTCCCTTTTCATTTTTGAGACTAACAATTTGATTTTCCTCTTTCCTTTTTCTAATTAAATTAACTAGAGGTTTATCTATTTTGTTGGTTTTTTCATAAAACCAACTTTTAGTTTTATTTATTAATTCAATAGTTTTTTTTACCTTCAATTTTACTAATCTCTCCTTTTATTTTTAGGATTTCAAGTTTGGTATTTGATTGGGGGTTTTAAATTTGTTCTTTCTCTAGCTTTTTTTAGTTGCAAGCCCAATTCATTGATTTTCTCTTTCTCTATTTTATGCAAATAAGCATCTAGAGATATAAAATTTCCCCTTATTACCACTTTGGCTGTATCCCACAAATTTTGGTATGTTGTCTCATTATTGTCATTCTCTTGGATGAAATTAGTAATTGTGTCTGTAATTTGCTGTTTCACCCACTCATTCTTTAGGATAAGATTATTTAGTTTCCAATTGGTTTTTGGTCTATTTTTTCCTGGCCTTATATTGCATGTGATTTTTATTCCGTCATGATCTGAAAAAAATATATTTATTATTTCTGCCTTCCTGCATTTGATTTTGAGGTTTTTGTATCCTAACACATGGTCAATTTTTGTATAAGTTCCATGGACTGCTGAGAAAAAAGTAAATTCCTTTCTGTCTCCATTTAATTTCCTCCAAAGATCTATCATACCTAACTTTTCTAACATTTTGTTTACCTCCTTAACTTCTTTCTTATTTATTTTGTGGTTTGATTTATCAAGTTCTGCGAGAGGGAGGTTGAGATCCCCCACTATTATAGTTTTGCTGTCTATTTCTTCTTGCATCTCTCTGAACCTTTCCTCTAGGAATTTCCATGCTATACCACTTGGTGCATATATGTTTAGTATTGATATTGCTTCATTATCTATGGTACCCTTTAGGAAGATATAATTTCCTTCTTTGTCTCTTTTAATGAAGTCTATCTTTGCTTTTACTTTGTCTGAGATCAGGATTGCTACCCCTGCTTTTTTTTGTTCACCTGAAGCATAATAGATTCTGCTCCAGCCTTTTACCTTCACCCTGTATGTATCTCTATGTTTTAGATGTGTTTCTTGTATACAACATATTGTTGGATTCTGGTTTTTAATCCAGTCTGCTATCTGCTTCTGCTTTAAGGGAGAGTTCATTCCATTCACATTCACAGTTAAAATAACTAATTCTGTATTTCCTGCCATCTTATTTACCCTAGCTTATGCTTTTCTCTTTCTTATCCCCTTTCCCTCCTCCCTACTATTTTGCTTTTGAAAACCACTTCCCTCAAACAATCCTTCCCCT
>JAJPUD010001046.1:362879-415562 GCA_023553655.1 Myrmecobius fasciatus | reverse complement strand
CACAAATCAAATCAGACCTAGTCAATTGGAAAAACTTAAAATGCTCATGGGTAGGACGAGCGAATATAATAAAAATGACAATACTACCCAGACTAATTTACTTATTTAGTGCCATACCAATCAAACTCCCAAGAAATTATCTTACAGATCTAGAAAAAATAGTAGCAAAGTTCATTTGGAAAAACAAAAGGTCAAGAATTTCAAGGGGATTAATGAAAAAAAAGGCTGACTATGGTGGACTTGCTGTACCAGATCTAAAACTATATTATAAAGCAGCAGTCATCAAAACCATTTGGTACTGGCTAAGAAATAGAGTAGTCGATCAGTGGAATAGGATAGAATCACAAGACAAACTAGGCAATAACTATAGCAATTTGGTTTTTGATAAACCCAAAGACCCCAGCTTTTGGGATAAGTACTCACTATTTGACAAAAACTGCTGGGAAAACTGGAAACTAGTGTGGAAGAAATTAGGGCTTGACCCACATCTAACACCACATACCAAGATAAGATCTAAATGAGTTCATGATCTGGATATAAAGAGTGATACTATAAGTAAATTAGAGGAATGTAACATAGTTTACCTCTCAGACCTATGGAGATGGAATAAATTTATGTCCAAAGAAGAACTGGAACTCTTAATTGAAAACCAGATAGATAACTTTGACTATATTAAGTTAAAAAGTTTTTGTACAAACAAAATCAATGCAGACAAGATTAGGAGGGAAGCAATAAACTGGGAAATCATCTTTACATTTAAGGATTCTGATAAAGGTCTCATCTCTAAAATATACAGAGAATTGTCTCATATTTATAAAAATTCAAGCCATTCTCCAATCAATAAATGGTCAAAGGATATGAACAGACAATTTTCAGAGGATGAAATTAAAACTATTTATAGTCATATGAAAAGGTGCTCCAAATCACTGTTGATCAGAGAAATGCAAATCAAGACAACCCTGAGGTACCACTTCACACCTGTCAGATTGGCTAAAATGACAGGAAAAGTTAATGATGAATGTTGGAGGGGTTGTGGGAGGGCTGGGACACTGATGCATTGTTGGTGGAGCTGTGAACGGATACAGCCATTCTGGAGAACAATTTGGAGCTATGCTCAAAAAGTTATCAAACTGTGCATACCCTTTGACCCAGCAGCATTTCTATTGGGCTTATATCCCAAAGAAATCATAAAGGAAGGAAAGGGTCCCACATGTGCAAGAATGTTTGTGGCAGCCCTTTTTGTAGTGGCTAGAAACTGGAAATTGAATAGATGCCCTTCAATTGGAGAATGGCTGAATAAATTATGGTATATGAATATTATGGAATATTATTGTTCTGTAAAAAATGACCAGCAAGATGATTTCAGAGAGGCCTGGAGAGACTTACATGAACTGATGCTGAGTGAAATGAGCAGAACCAGGAGATCATTATACACGGCAACAACAGTACTATATGACGATCAATTCTGATGGACATGGCTCTCTTCAACAATGAAATGTTTCAAACCACTTCCAATTGTTCACTGAAGAAAGCCATATACACCCAGAGAGAGGGATGTGAAATGTGGACCACAACATAACATTCTCATACTCCTCGATTGATGTTTGCTTACATTGTGTTTCCTTTATCTGATATATCGTTTGTGTAGATAAGATTTTTCTTGCACAGCAATAAGTTTGGAAATATGTATACATATATTCTATTTGCCAATATTTTAACATAATTAACATGTAGTGGATACCCTGCCATCTAGGGGAGTGGTGGGGAGTTCGGGGGAAAAATTTGTAACGGAAAGCTATGTAAGGGTTATTGTTGAAAAATTACCCACACATATGTTATGCAAATAAAATTAAAAAAATAATAAATAAATAAATAAATAAATAAAGAAGGATCACTGAAGCTGTTTTTTTTCAAGTTGATAGAATAGGGGAAAAATCAGGACACATATAAAACTTTGAAAATTGTAAGTAAAAATGGTTATATATATGCATATATATAGAAAGTATATTTAAAAGAAAAAACAAACTGTCCATGACATAGACTCATATTTTTATATACAATTCTCTTTATCTGTTCTATTTATATGTGGAAATGCTTATTTTATTTGGTATTTGTTAATTTTGGAATTTTAAAAATTAAAACAAAAATCCAAGAAAGCACTGAATGGGGGGGGGGAAGAGGAAGAAGAGGAAGAGGAAGTAACATGAAAGAGTTTCTTCACAGTTTTTTCTCAGGCTAACTCTGAATAGAAAGTCATTTATAGAACAAATATGAGTCTGGTTTTAAAACCCATGGTTGACCCCTCAAACATCTAAATTACTGCTGCAAAACAAAAATTGTATAAGGGCTTTAATGCTACAGAATGGTATTGGACCACCTTGACTTCATGAACAGAAAGTGATCCTTTAAGAAAGCATAAACATCCAATGAAGTCCATATTTCTATTTTTACTGTGTATCTTTTTTTTTTTAAGTGATTCATGGGGTTTGGGGAAGGGAGTTCTATATTCTGTTTCAAATAAATTTGTCATCCTGAATCAATGGGCCTGAGGACTGGAAAGTATCTTTTATGTAAGTGGCAATTTTGGAATGGAAGTGACATCCTAATAAAATCTCTTCAAGAAGTTTAATGAAATATTAATAAAAATTAATAAAATACTTCAATTATCATGACTGTTCATTTCCTTACCATGTATATTGGATTTTAAAAAATGGCAGAAGCAAAATATACTACACATTCAGAGCACAATACTATATAACATAATCACATTATGACAATATTTATGTAGTTATAAATTTATTTCATATTTATAAAATTATACATGCATGTTATATTTATAATTACATTTTAATTGTATAACATGCCATGTAACGATAGCTTATATTTTATACCAATTATGATATATTTATTATATATACATGAATTGTTCTATCCCCTTCTTAGACTGTAGGGTCAATGAGGGAAAGAGTCTTCTGCTCGAGGCACTGAAGCTGCTATGACTGTAGGGCTCTTAGACACTGAAGTCTCTCTAGGTATGGGGGGCACAGTCTACTTAGGGAGCAGGGCCATGCTGATCCCCTCAAGGAAAGAGGGAAGCCTATAGACTAGTCTATATAAAGCAAGAACTGACTATATATTGATTTGTTCTTGACTATATAGTGCTTAATAAATGGGTGTTGAGTGAATGGATTTAGAAATCAATAAGTTTCCTCCAAGTGGTCCTTTAAAAAAATATGTAAATAAAATCTTAAGAGCCAGACTATCACTAATCCTAATTTATGAGTTCAAACATTTTCTGTAATGCTTCAAGGATTTGTTTTTTCCTTGGTGTAAATACTCCTTGCATTACACAAATGACAAAGCCTCTATAGTTTAGCAGATGACCATCCTTTACATCATATGGCTAATGAGCCTGTGGTCTACCTGGTGGTAAGCCTCCCAGAAATAACAAAGCTGGTTCCCAGATAAGAGACCCGCATTTACTGGGCCCCAATTAACAAGAGCTCTAGGTTGGAAGACCTGTCTAGATCATATGTTGCCTTGCCATAGTCTTCAAAAATCCAGGACAACTTCCATACCACAAAAGCCATGAGAAGAAGTTTTTCATGAAACAAAGATCTAAATTTTAAAAATAGATAGGAGAGAATATTTCTGAAAAATTTTGGTTACAATGTATCTTTAAGAATAAAGATAATAGGGGCAGCTAGGTCGCCCAGTGGATAGAGCACCAGCCCTGAAGTCAGGAGGATGGGAGTTCAAATCTGGTCTCAGACACTTAATACTTCCTAGCTGTGTGACCTTGGGCAAGTCACTTAACCCCAATTGCCTCAGCAAAAAAAAAAAAAAAAAAAAAGATAATAGTGCCCAATCATTGTATATGGGATAGTGGATTACCTCTACATATTAATACGAATTCAGAAATAACTTCTTTGAAAGTGTTGATAACAGCCCTTATGTGCATCTCAAACTCAACATGTCCAAAACTGGGCTTATTATCTACCTTCTTAGATCTGTTATTCCTTCTTACTTTACAACTTCTGTTAGTGAGATCAATATTAATCATATTCAAATGTCCTGCATTTAAAACTTTATTATCTTTGGTTTTCCCATCTCCCTTTTTTTTTATATAATTAGTGACCAAATTCTATTTATTATACATTTTATTGTCTCTCTGTTCCCTTCTCCTTATTTCCACTCTCAGTACCATCAGGACCTTATTATCATCTGCTTATATAAATATTAGCCTTCAAACAGGTCTTTAATTACCCTTTTAGTTACTTCCAGGCAAATCTTCCTTTTATTTAGATCTTTTCTATTCAAAAGTTTTCAATGGTTTTCTGTTACTGAGTAAAATTCAAGTATAGATATCAAGCATCAAGGCTTTCTACAATCATACTTTAACTATCTTTTCTAGGTTTAGCTCTTTTAAACTTGATCCCTTCCAACTTTAAAAATAGGATCATATGATTTAGTAACATAATTTATACCAGTGGTGTCAAACAAATATAAATGGGGACCATGAAAATGTACTGGATTCCTGTGGGCCAATTGATTTTATTTTAAAATGTGATATAATCTGTATTTTATTGTATTTTTATTTATTTAAAAATATTTTTCAATTATATTTTAATCTGGTTTGGGCCACACTTGAGAGTGTTGTGTGATAAACGTTTGATATCTGTCTTCTATGCTCTGTCCAATTTGTACTACTTTCTTATCTCCCAAATAAAATGCTTTGCACTGTTCTATCTCCATGTCTTTGCCTCTACCACTTTCCCTATACCTGGAATTTCCTCCATCCTTTATTTTGCCTATTAATGAAACACATCTATTTTAATTTTGTATTTCTTTAATTCTATAAATTAGTCTACTTATCATTGGACTATGGAGTATAGATATTTGATAATGGAAAGATTTTATTTGTCGTTGTTTTCTTATGGCAGATTTGACTGTGACTACAGAGGTGACATTTTTTGCACCACTAGCTACTATTTTCATATGGGATCCACAATCTTAGATACCCACTGCTCATCTCTTCAATTGAGTTTTGTTACAGAAAGAGCCAGTATACTTGGTGTGCTAGCTAATTTCAGTTGTTTTCATCACTTTTCTAAGGGATGAATCATAATAGATTCTTTATTGACCAACAATTCCAATCTTCTCGGTATATGTTTAGCCATGTCACCAGCTACAGGAGAGCCTCACCCATTTTTACAAGCTCAATTAAAAAACTACTTTCTCCCTCAAACTTTGCCTGGAACACTCAAGAAAGTTATATTCTTTCCCCAACTCAATATAAGGCTTTATTTCAAATCTCTCTAATGCATTCTTATTCATTGTTCTGCCACATAATTTTCTGTATATATGTTACATCTCCCCTAAAAGACTATAAACCTTATATTGCCAGAGACTATGGTTATCTATAGTAGGCATTTAAATGGTTACTGAATCAGTTGTCTTATCTGAAATCATGCTTTCTCCTAGAGGGAAATGAAACTTTAAAATTGAGGGAATAGTGAAAACATCAAAATGTCTGGACCAACCTAGTTCCTGGATGAAAGAGACCACCATGAGTAAGTGCATAATTTCAGGCTAATCTCTACTTAGCACAACTATCAGGATAGCCATGGTAAGGTTGAAAGTCAGGACAATTTTTTAACTTTAATTAAATATATAGCATTGAGCTGTGGCACAAATGGAGAGTAGTTATTATTAAAGATGGGTTCAGAAGGGCTAGTCACATGGGAGTGCTTTGAAGATCACAGAAAAATTATGTGTTCGTGTTCCACCTCTGAAGGCATGGGTGTTATCATTGCACTTTTTCCTGGAAGTTATGCCTGCCACACAGTGATATATCTAACTGGAATAATGAGAATATGTGGCTTTACTTATCGGAATAACAGCTAAACATAATAACAACATTGCTTCCTACTTACATAGCACTTTTCATCCAAGGACTTTAAAGTACTTTGCCAACATTAGCTAATTAAATTTCACAAGTCTGGAAGTGAAAGTACATGCTCTCCTTTACCCATGGGTGTGTACTAAGAAGGTAGATCACGTGCCCTAGGGCATACAGAGACTAGGTCAAAATATCTAAAGGGATGCAGAAAATCTTACCTTGTGCATGAATTCCCTAGAGACCTGGAAACAAATGAGACCTGAGCTATTATTATGGCTCTGATTTCAAAGGTCAACTACTCTATCTCTGTATCATAGGCCAGACAGCATTGTTTTTAAATGCTGCCAGATGAATGATAAATCTGATTCTTAAAGACCTCCAGGAAAAGAAGCTGCACAAATCTTTTTCATAATTTGTCCTGGCATCTAATTGTCCTTTACAAAGAAGTTGATTATATGAGGCTTGTTTTCTTATTTAACTTTCTTTTCTCTTTATCTATATGTAAGATTGAACAATTGCTTACTGTCTTCCATAAAATGTTTCAGGGATTCAGTGTAAATGTTAGTGAGTTTCAAAAATAGCTTAACATTCCAGGAGTAACCCTAAACTTAAGACTTTCTTATTTGACCACTTGTTATTTTATGCCTCTATCTAATCCTGTCAAAGAAACTTTCCTCCATTGACTTCACATTTGAGAAAACTTATTCATGGCACAGTAACTACAATTCTTTCCCTATGTGACATGAAAAAAATACTCAGAAAGGTTTAATTGAACATTTACACAGAACAATGGTAGACACTGGGATTTTGATGTTAGAAGGATAAAAAAAACTCAAGACTAGTTCCTACTGTCTCAGAATTTATAATGTAGCACTCATTTGTTACTTACACAGCAGATACTCCCATTTTTAGGTTCATCTTTGATTTACTAACACACTTTCTCATAATCATGATTTTTTTTTCAATGATTCCATTGAAGTATAGCAATGAAATGAACAAGAAGTGGCTTCAAAAATACCACACCAGTCAGATCTATGCATGAAGGAAGGATTTGTGATCAAACAAGAGGCAGAGAGCATTATGGGATGCAATAATTTTGATTATATTAAATTTAAAACACAAAATCAATGCAGCCAAGAGTAGACAAAAAGTTGGAAATTGGGAAAAGAATTTAACAAGTTTCTCTGATACACATGCATACATACATATATATTTTCTATGATATATGTTCTCAAATATAAAGAAATGAGTCAAACCTATAAGAATACAAATCATTCATCAATTCATAAATGGTCAAAGGATATGAACAGGCAGTTTTCAGAAGAAAAAATCAAAGCTATATATTGTCATATGAAAAAAAATGTTCTATATCACTATTGATTAAAGAAATGCAAGTTAAAACAACTCTGCAGTACCACCTCTCACCTATCCGATTGGCTAATATGACAGAAAAGGAAAATGACAAATATTGGGCAGGATGTAGAAAAATTGACTCTAAGGCACTGTTAATAGAATTGTGATCTGATCCAACCATTAAGGAGAGCAATTTGGAAAAAGCCCAAAGGTCAATCAAACTGTGCATACCCTTTGATATAGCAATACCACTGCCAGGTCCATATGTCAAAGAGATTAAAAAAAGGGGAAAAGATTCTACTTGTATAGAAATATTTATATCACCTCTTTTGTGGTGGCTAAGAATGGGCAATTGAGTTCATCAACTGGGAATCATAAAACAAGTTGTGTTACATGATTGTGGTGGACTACTATTGTTTTATAAGAAATGACAATCAGGAGGTTTTAGAAAAACATGAACTGAGGTAAAGTGAAATGAGCAGAACCAGTAGAACATTGTACACAATAATGACAATATTGTAAGGACGATCAATTATGAATGATTTAGCTATTCTCAGCAATATAATAATCCAAGATGATTCTGAAGGCCTTCTGATGAAAAATAATATCTACCCCCAGAGAAAGAACTGGTGGAAACTGAATATACTTGGAAACATTTTTTTTGATCCATTTTTTTGGTAACATGACTAATATGGAAATATATTTCACATGTATATGTACATGTATAATATATATCAAACTGCTTGCCTTCTCAAAAAGGGAAAGGAGGGAAGGGAGAGAATTTGGAACTCAAAATTTTAAAAACCATATTAACACATACTATGGGTTAGAGATTATTTGGGGTTGATGAATTCCAAATTCCAAGCAAACCTATCCTCTTTAACACCTTAGAAATTTTTTTTAAAAATTATTGAATTTTAATTAAATTGAATTTTTAAAAATTAAATGAAATGACTGTAGGGAGTGGGAATGGGTAAGACTTTCCTTTCCAACCTCAACCAACTTTGTTTTTGTCCTCTTGGTGGCATCATGTAATCCCAAGGTTTATTCCTTGAATCAATTGAGATCATAGTCCTAGTAGAAATAAATTTTGGGTGCGAGGGACTGTTGAATTAGGGAGAGGAAAAAGAAATGGTTTCTAGGACATTTCTAGCTCAGCAGCACTGGCTTGCTGAACTTTCACCAGGAAATCAGAGAAAAGTGAAAATGAGGTGAAATAGTCCCTAGAAAACTTTCATTTACTTGGAAATTTTATTTATGGCTTGATTAGCAGATTAATAAAAAGTGATGCATTAAGTTGAGGATATTTTGAGTTTGACATATTAAAAACAAAGATAAATAAAGCATTTAGATAGCACAAATTAAATACAGAGATGATGTCTTTGCTGGAGAGACAACACAATTTTGAAGACATTGTGGGCTGATTCCCGTTGGTAACTCATACAGTAGAGAAGTTAATAGAATTGCAGAAAAAAAAAATTTGATTAAAGCAATCCTTGAAGTATTCATTAAAATGGAATCGAAAGGGTTTTTCAAGGGATATTTTATAGCAGAGGATATTTAAGATCACACAATTGACAGAAATAAAGAATGGGAAGCAGATAGTGTAGATAGTGATCCAACCTAACTCTGATGTTACTGGATGTGTGCCCCTTGGCAAGTAACTTAATTTCTCAGTGCTTTAAGCAACTGTCTAAGACGGTATATTGCAAAGAAGATGCTTATCTGAATCTATAGAGGTAAAATTAAAGATCTTGGCTCTTTTCCTGTTTCCAAGTAGACAATTTTTTTTTCCTGGTATGCTTATTGTTTGCTGATTGTAAAACAACAACAAAACTTGATATGATAGAGAAAAAAATGCCTTAAGGTTTTCCTCCAATTAGGTTTTCCCTCCATGTGTGTAAAAATTGTTTGTGATTCTTTAAAAGTTTAATAAAAAAGAAAACTTTGTTCAACTCCCTGTGATGATTAATATCAAGCCAAGTATATGTTATTGTTGTTTTTCTTTCATTCTCAAAGATCCAGTAAAGCATTGCTGGATCAAAGGTTATGCACAGTTTTATAGCCCTTTGGGTTTAGTTCCAAATTGCACTCCAGATTGGTTGGATCATTTCACAACTCCACCAACAATATATTAGTGTCCCAGTTTTCCCACATCTCCTCTAACATTTATTATCCTCTTTTCCTGCCATCTTATGGGCTAGTTCTTTCTCATGGAATAAGAGAATCCAACAGTCAGTCCCAGCAATGAGAAGTCTATTGCTGCCAGATGCCCTGAATCCTCCCTCATTTTGAACCTGGCACTGCTCTACTGAAGCCTACATTATGCTGAGGTAGCTAGATGGAACAGTAGATAATAGCTCTGACTTTGGCATCAGAAAAACCCAAGATCAAATCCTGCTTCTTACTAGGACACTTACAAGATGTATGACCCCAAAACAAATCATTTAACTTCTTAATCTCAGTTTTTCCACCTTAAAATAGGGATAATAATAGCATCTTACCCACTGGGTTATTTTGAAGATCAAATGAAGATCAAATGCAGACCTTAAAGCATTGCATAAATAGTACTTCTCATGCCCCATGAAACAATCCCTATCATATCAGAAGAGATGTTTATATTTATATGTATGTGTGAAAATACAGAATAAACATGTGTATATTTATCATATATGTGTAATATATTTAATAAATTCAAATATATAAATGAAAAAATGGACACACTGTATGAACAAATACATATTTTATGTTGTTATTGTTGAGTTGTTTTTAGTCATATTATAGATATAAAATGAGCTGAAAAAGGAAATGGCAAACCATTCCAGAATCTTTGCCAAAAAAACCCTTAATAGGATCATGAAGAATTGGATATAACTGAAAAACAACTTAAAAAAATATATACACATACCTACAAAATACATACAAATATATGTATGTATGCATCGTTGTATATATGTATGCATATATATTATGTTTGATCATATACAAGATAGGGAAGCGGGTTACTAATTAGCCCAGACATCAGAAAGGGCATTGTTGTGTTTGAGCTGAATCTTGGATGAAGATTGATGGATTCTCTGATATGGAGGTTAGAGAGAGCACCTTCCTAGCATGATGGATGGCAAATATGGAGTAATGAAGATTAGAGATGAAGTGTTGTATGTGAATAACAGTTTGAAGAACAAGAGAGCTAAATTGTTTATTCAGGAAGAGCAGTATTAAGACTGGAAAGATAGGTTGGAGCCAAATTGTAAAAACCGAAATAGAGAAGCTTATATTTTATCTTAGAGGTAATAGGGAACCAGTGGAATTTATAGAGTTAGGGAGTGACACGGTGAGAAATATGCTTTAAGAAAATTACTTGGGTAGCTGGGTGGAGGATAGATTTTGAATGAGGAGAAATGAATCATTTTTTTTCCTTTCTTGAACTTTGTGCTCCTATGTTTAGTACTTAAAAAAATATTTATTGATTGGTTGATCGCTTGAGTCAGGGAGAAATTTAAGTCAGTTGTAGTTGCCTAGGCAAGAGGTAATGATGGCCTAAATTAACATGGTGGTAACTGTAAAAAGATCACATGTGAAAGATATTGTGAAAGTACTGTCACAAATAAAAAGATTTGGCAATTGATATGTGAGGTATGAGAGCTAAGAGAGAAGTGGAGGATAACACTGAGATCAGAAACTTGAGAGATCAGAAGAATGTTGTTTCCTTCAATAGAAGATGCATAAGTTTAGTAAAAGAATGGGTTTTATGGGAAAGAAAATGACATGTTGACTTTAGGATGTTTGAAGGAAATTCTTTGAAATGTTAATAATTTGAAATGCGAATGGGTAATTAGTGATATAGGACTGAAACTATCCATATTGAAGATATTAGAGAGATAGGAAATCTAAATGAAGGTAGAAGGTCCCAAAGGAGATAAAAATAAATGGGATCTATAGGACAGGCAGTGAAGGGTCACATTTCTTACAAGCTGAGGGCTAACTTTAGAACAGTGAGAAGCCTTTCAATGAAATTTGGAGGAAAGGATCAGAAGAAAGAAATAAGTTTTAAGTATTTATCCTTTCATGTATTTTTTTCATGCATTAGCAAGCATTGAATAATGTTCTATATAAATAAGACAAAGTTCCTAACTAAAGGGGTTGTATTCAATAGTGATGATAAGGTATGTATACAGGTAAGTATAATAATATGTCAGATTAAGAGTAGTAAATAGTAAAAATTATAAAATCTAGTGATATGGGACAGGGGTTGTTTTCAGTTGGGAGGACTCGTGGAGGAGATAACATTGGAATGTTTTTAGAACCCTCTCTTCCTCAAGGGAAATAAAGCAATGGTTTTTTTTTTTTTTTAGTATATAGCAGTGGACTCCAAAGATGTTAGGAATCTTAAAAAAAAAGTTCATGGGAGATAAAAATTTACAATTGTTACAGTTGCTGAGTTGTGCATAATAAACATGTGAGGGATAAGGAAGATTATGATTCCTTCCCTCACCCCCAATTTAGTTGATATAGTCACATGATTTATTCACGGATGCTGGAGTTTTAATGAAGTAAATATTAATAAATTAACTGTAAATTGTGGCCATACCTAGAAAGTCCTTTGAAAAGATGAGCACCTGGGGCAGCTGGGTAGTACAGTGGATAGAACACTAGAACTGCAGGAAGACCTGAGTTCAAATCTGATCTCAGACACTTAACATGTCCTAACTGTGTGACCCTGAGCAAGTCACTTAACCCCAATTGCCTCAGCAAAAAAAAAAAAAAATCAATACCTTTGAGTCAGAAGGGAATGATGCAATAGACTGAACAAACACATTAGCCACATTCTTAGTGGCTATGAATAGATTTTAAGCCTTAGATTCCAGCAAAAACATGTCAGCTTGGTAGCTTTATGGAGGGATGTGGGGAAGAAGAGATTTTTCTTTTTTCTTCTTTCCTCCATTTGGCATAGCATCAAACAATGCCTTGCCTAGAGAGAGAGAGATGACTGATGCATTAATTTGAGAGAGTTCAGATCACATTTGAGGGAATGAACCTGAGCTCTCTCTGTCCCACAGACATGAACATAGAAAGACACCAGTTTGAAGGAGGAAGCAAATTCAATGAATGAGACCTTTAGCAGCAGAGAAGAGAACTAACTATGAATTTAAGAGAGAGCCAGCCTCTGTCAATTAGGTGGCACAGTGGGTAGAACACTAGGCCTGGAGGCAGGAAGATCTACATTCAAATTTAGCCTCAGATACTCACTAGCTGTGAGATCCTGTGCAAGTTACTTGATCTCTGTTTGCCTCAATTTCCTTAACAATAAAATGGGGATAATAATAGTATTTATCATGACTTATTTGAGGATCAAATGAGAGAGTATTTGTAAATAGTAGAAGTTATATAAATGCTTATCCCCACTTCCTTCTCTCCCACCCTAGACTGCCCCCCCAAAAAAAAACCTTATTGCATCAAGGTATATACAAGAACAGATCTTGGGAGCCCAGCTGAGCAATCCATCCAGCAGAGATGTTTCTCCTTCTACCCAAAGGGAAATTTTGTGAAGGCACGACAAAGAGAAAAAAGACTTCAGACTCCGAAGTTCTAGGAGTTGTGAGTCACTTTGGCCACAGATATTCCCTATATGTATGATCCATTGCCATTTACTATTATTCCTGCCCATTCTTTCTATGGGAATTATGTGTATTTGTGGAGAGAATATACCATGCATTTATGAAGAGAAATATTTTGTAGCTATTATTTTTTTTTCTGTCATCTTCATAGATGTTACTGCCAAGAGCTAATGGTGTCTATTGAGAATTGTTCATGGGAAACATATCAGCGAGAGCTTGTGAGCCATAGTTTCAGAAGGGTAGCCCCAGAGGACAAAGCCCTTGAATCTTAAGGTAATAGTTAACCTCTAGGTATGTGCCTTTGATGGAGGTAGAGGAGAGAAAGGAATAATGTGTACAGACAGCTGCAGTTTCAAGAGAGACTTTAAAAGAGTTGTATCTTTAAAACTATCATTTCTCACATTTGTGGTCACATAGCTACCACTCTCTACAAATGGGCAGTTAACATGACAGAGTGTTTAGCAAATGGAATATAGAAGAGTGTTTTCCATGCCAGACTTTCTTTTGAAGCTGTTAAGTGGGTTGTTTAGAGTACTGCCTACAAATAAACTTGGCACTTAGGTGTTTTAGCCATATGTTTGATTTTTACAAGGATTCAGGATTATCAATAAATTATAAATTGCATAATTAGAGCCAATTCTATGTGGAAAAACAGATTGGAAAGAGATGGATGGCATTAGTATCCATATACTATGCAGCCAAAAGGAGCTAAAATCTTTACATAAATACTCTTGGGTCTTTAAGTGAAGGGTTTAAATTTTTGAGGAGAAACTTGGGAGCAGTCACTCAGGCACAAATCCTCCAATTTAATCTTCCTTTGCCACTGAAAGGAAGTGAGTTTGATGCAAAGGTAGTAAATCCCAATCAATGTTCTTACTTTGCTCTTTGAAAAGTAAACTGAATTCTCCAAGCTTTAGTTTTAAAACAGACAAACATAAACATTAGCTTCCCAAGGTACGTATAGTAAGGATGAACTAGAATTTTATTATATCTCTAAGAAAATGCAAAGGATGACTATATTTTTTAATGTGGCTAAAATTCAGATATTTTAAGTTAATAAAAATATTTCTCAGCAGGGCAAAAAAAAAAACATACTCCAACACATGAGGCTGGTCTATTACACATAACTCCATAGACTGCAACCTCTATCAAAAAAATGAAGAAACGTGAAAATGTGTGAAAATTTAAAAATAAAGAAAATTTTTTTCACTCTGCCTACAACACTTTTCAGCAGATGGAACTGTAGCTTTTTAGGACAGTAGCTAAATATCATTCTTAAATTTAAGTATAAAAATATTCATACAAGTCTTACTTGTATGGATCTTTTATAGTCAACCACAGTAACCTTCAGTAATATCTTAGGCTGGTAAATTACATATTAGGGGTTTCAAAATTCTAGATGGAATTAATTTGATCTTGGCCTATGAGATAAATCCACATCAGATGTAGTTTTTTTCTGTGATTTTTCCAGCTTTCTCTAATTAATCCTCCATTTTCTTTATGATCAATGCTTAGTAGCATCTCAGAACTGTACCATTATCATATGTTTCACACATTCCCCAAGGATTAGGGTTGACAGGGACAGTGGTGGACATCCTCGTTCAATCTCCCCCATCCTTTAATTTGACAGATGAAGAAATTTAATACAACACTTTACATATTACATGGCACATAGCTAGCTCTTAATAAATGTTTGTTGGTTGACTTACTGACCAGAGGTGAAGTAACTTGTTCAAATATATAGAGCTAGTAATGGGAAGAACTAGAGCTCCAAAGAATGAAGAGTTTCATACTCTAATTCAGAGCTTGTTTTTATTACAGTGGTCTTTCACTTTAAAAAAATTGTTAAAGCTTTTTATTTTTAAAAAAATACGCATATATAATTTTCAACATTAACCCTTGCAAAACCTTGTGCTCTAAATTTTTTCCCTCCGTTCCCCCACTCCTTCCCCTAGACAGCAAGTAATCCAACATGTTTAATATGTCCAATTTTTTATACATATTTCCACAATTATCATGCTGCACAAGAATAAATCAGATCAAAAAGGAAAAAAATGAGAAAGAAAACAAAATGCAAGAAACAACAACAAAAAAGTGAAAATACTATATTGTGATCCATACTCAAGTCTCCACAATTCTCTCTCTGGGTACAGATGGCTCTCTTCATATCCATTGAAACTGACCTGAATCATGTTGCTGTTGAAAAGAGCTGCATCTATCAAAATAGATCATTGCATAATCTTGATTTTGCTGTGTACAATATTTTCCTGGGCTTACTCACTTCACTTAGCATCATGTAAATCTCTCCAGACCTCTCTGAAATCGTCCTGCTGATCATTTCTTATAGAACAATAATATTCCTTAACATTCATATATCATAACTTATTCAGCCATTCTCCAATTGATGGGCATCTACTCAGTCAGTTCCTTGCCACTACAAAAAGGGCTGCTACAAACATTTTTGCACATGTGGGTCCCTTTCCCTCCTTTAAGATCTCTTTGGGATATAGACCTAGTAGAGATACTGCTGGATCAAAGGATATGCTAATTTGATAATCCTTTGGGCATAGTTCCAAATTGTTTTCCAAAATGGTTGAATCAGTTCACAACTCCTCTAAAAATGTATTAGTGTCCCAGTTTTCTCACATCCCCTCCAATATTCATCATTGTATTTTCCTGTCATCTTAGCCAATCTGAGAGGTGAGAAGTGGTACCTCAGAGTTGTCTTAATTTGCATTTTTCTGATCAATAGTCATTTAGAGCATTTTTTATATGATTAGAAATGGTTTTAATATCTTTATCTGAAAATTGTCAGTTCATATGCTTTGACCATTTATCAACTGGAGAATGGCTTGAATATTTATAAATTTGAGTCCATTCTCTTCATATGTTAGAAATGAGACCTTTATCAGAACCCATGGACATAATTTTTTTTTCAGTTTATTGTTTTCCTTTTAAACTTGTCTGCATTGGTTTTATTTGTATAAATACTTTTTAACTTAATATAATCAAAATTATCCATTTTACAGATCATAATGTATTCTAGTTTTTCTTTGTCCAAAAATTCCTTCCTTTTCCACAGAGCTGAGAAGTAGATTATCCTTCTTTTTTTCTAATTTTCTTATAGTATTACTCTTTATGTCTAAATCCTGAACCCATTTCAACCTTATCATAGGGTATTAGGTGTGGGCCAATGGCTAGTTTTTGTCATGCTAATTTCCAATTTTCCCAGCAATTTTTGTCAGATAGTGAGTCTTACCCCAGAAGCTGAGGTCTTTGGGCTCATCAAACACTAGATTATTATAGTCATTTACTATTGTGTCTTGTGAACCTAACCTATTCTAATGATAGACTATTCTATTTTTTAGCTAGTACCAAATAGTTTTTTATGACCACTGTTTTATAACATAGTTTTAGGTCTGATGCGGCGAGGCCACCTTCATTTGCATTTTTTAATTAATTTCCTTGAAATTCTTTACCTTTTCTTCTTCTAGACCAGTCTTTCACTTGTTTAATATTTCCCTATGCTTAATCTTTGGCCATTAAAATAAGATATATGTGGGCAAAAAAGCATCCAAACAAAAGATCAATCCAGTTTGATTGCTAATATATTATTTACCAGTCTATATCTGTGTTTCTCTTTCTCTTGTCTATTTCTCTAGCTCATCTACTTCCTTTCTTTTTCCTCTTTCCTTTATCATTTTATCTTCATTTGCTTCCAGCATTTCAGAGTTGAAAGGGATTTCATTGTAGGTCATCCAATTGGGCACACATAGGATTCTCATTGTTCTACCAACTACCCTTACTAAGGGATTGCAAGGGTAACTCTGAAGGTCTGTTTTTTGCACTGTTCCTCACAAGCCCTCACCAATGAACTTTTTTTTAAAAAAATTAAAGCTTTTTATTTGCAAAACATATGTATGGATAATTTTTCATCATTGACCCTTGCAAAACTTTCTGTTAAAAAATTTTCCCTCCTTCCCCCCACCTTCTCTCCTAGATGGCAGGAAGCCTAATACATGTTAATTATGTTAAAATGGACAAATCCAATATATGTATAAATATACATATTTATACAGTTATCTTGTACAAAAAAATCGTTATCTACAAGAAAAAAAAACCTGAGAAGGAAAAAAAATGCAATTAAACATCAATAGAGAGTGTGAAAATGCTATGTTGTGGTCCACACTCAGATCCCACAGGCTTCTCCCTGGCTGTATATGGCTTTCTTCATCACTGAACAACTGGAACTGGTTTGAAACATCTCATTGTTGAAGAGAACATTTCCTTCAGAACTGATCATCATATAGTCTTGTTGTTGCCATTTATATTGATCTCCTTGTTCTTCTCATTTCACTTAGCATCATTCATGCAAGTCTCTCCAGGCCTCTCTGAAATCATCCTGCTAGTCTTACAGAACAATAATATTCCAAAACATTCATATACCATAATTTGTTCAGCCACTCTCCAAATGATGGGCATACATTCATTTTCTAGTTTCTAGCCACTACCAAAAGGGCTGCCACAAACATTTTTGTACATGTGGGACCCTTTCCTTCCTTTAAAATATCTTTGAGATAGGCCTAATAGAAACACTTCTGGGTCAAAGAGTATGCACCGTTTGATAACTTTTTGAGCATAGTTCCAAATTGCTCTCCAGAATGGTTGGATCCGTTCACAGTTCCACCAACAATGTATCAGTGTCTCAGTTTTCCCACATCCCCTCCGACATTTGACCAATGAACTTCTGATTAACATCAGTCAACCAGATTTTGATTAGCTTTAAAAAAGTATTTTTAAATTTTAATAATAATTTTTTGCTTTCCAAATACATGCAAAAATAGTTTTCAACATTCATCCTTGCAAAAACCTTGTGTTCCAAATTTTTCTTCCTCCCTTCCCCCACCTCCTCCCCTAGATAGCAAGTAATCTAATACATGTTAAACATGTGCAGTTCTTCTATACATATTTCCACATTTATCATGCTATACAAGGAAAATCAATCCATTAGCTTTTATAAAAGATTACTAACTAAGCAGGCATAGTAAAAATGGCACAAAACATTTCCTACAAAAGATCGGGGCGGGGGGAACCTCCCATAAATATATATAGGATCTTTAGGAAGAATAGGGCACAAACTTAAAATATGATTATTATATGTTACAGGTCACTTGGGTGTTATAGTGAATAGAGCACTGGTCCTGGAGTCAGGAAGACCTGAATTAAAATTTGGCCTTAGACATTTACAAACTATGTGAACTGAGATAAGTTACTTAATCCTATTTGCTTCAGTCTCCTCAACTGTAAAATGAGCTGGAAAAGGAAATGGCCAATCATTTCAATATCTTTGCTAAGAAAACTCCAAAGAGGATGATGAAGAGTTGGATATGACTGAAAAGGATCGAACAACAGTAGCATAGTAAGGGACATGTCCCACAGGATCACACACCCACAGAAAACACATATAGACAAAGAGTAAACTCATGATTCATGGTTATTGGAAGCCCTTTAATCCATAACTAGACTTTTCTTGTATAAGGAGTGAACTTCCTTCAAGCTTCTTCATTCTTCAGTGGAGTAGAAGAAGAAGAGAGTAAGTCCCTTGAAACCATTAAAGGAAGATTGTATTAGTTATTTTGACTGCCATGCTTTTGAAAATCTAAGATGGAAAGCATTTTAGGAGTTATGTTACTCTGCTGATTCATTTGAACTTTGCATATATTGAACCACTTATTTGTCATGAAAAGAATTTTTTAAGACACACTTTATATTTATCTCCATTAAATTTCATTTCATTAGATGCAATCCAAAGGTTTTGTTTTTAAAAAAAAATTGAAAATACAAGTTTCCAGTGATATAGAAATACTGATAGAGAGGCAATATAGAATAATGAATATAGTGCTGACTTGGGAGTCAGGCCAACCTAAGTTCAAATCCTTCTTTTGACACTTAAACTGCTTATGTACTTATATACCAGAGTTAAAGCAAAATAAGAATAATAATAGCAGTAGTAACTGTCTTAAGAAGTTGTTGTGAACTCAAATGATATAATGTATGTAAAAGCACTTTTTTTTAAATTCTAAAGCAAAATATAATAATTATTTATTATGTTGGTTTAAAATGTGATGAAGTTTCCATCAATCCATTTGTAAACATGGGGTGGGGGGAAGGTGAGTGGAATGAACATTTTTTTCCCCCAATCCCTCATATCCCATAGTCACTAGAAACAATTACAATGTTAATATATCATTAGGTCTTTACAAATTAGGAACACCTTTCTCTGACAGAGGTGAAAGGAGGCAACTATCATTAATTGAACAATGCTAGGTCATGCTCCTACAAGACTTTATATATAATGTATGTATAATTTATTTTTTCCTCATTTGCATGTAAAGACAATTTTTAACATCCATTGTAAAAAGTTTTTTTGAGTTCCAAATTTTTTCTCTCCCTCTCTGAGACAGTTAACAATTATATATAGGTTATACATATTTAATTATGCAAAGCATATTACCATATTAGTCATGTTGTAAAAGAAGACACCAACCCATAGGAAAAAAATCATAAAAAATATATATAGTTAAAATGTTTCAATCTTTTTCAGATTCCATTCTTTCTTTGGAGGTGGATAATATTTTTCATCATGAGTCCTTTGGAATTGTTTTGGATTACTGTATTGCTGAGACTATGCCATCCACAGTTGATCATCATACATAATTGCTGTTACTGTGTACAATATTCTGGTTCTATTCATTTCACTTTGCATCAGTTCCTATAAATTCAGATTTTCTGGAAATCTACCTGCTCATTTTTTTTATTTTTCTTTTTTTTTTTAAAGATTCTGAGTTTTCTTTTTTCTTTTTCTTTTTTTTTATTAAAGCTTTTTATTTACAAAACATATACATGGATAATTTTTCAACATTGACCCTTGCAAAGCCTTCTATTACAAATCATCCCCTCCTTTCCCCCACCTCTTCCCCTAGATGGCAGGTAGTTCAATACATGTTAAATATGTGTTAAATCCAATATATGTATACATATTTATACAGTTATCTTGCTGCACAAGAAACATTGGATTAAGAAGGAAAAAAAACTGAGAAAGAACACAAAATGCAAGCAAACAACAACAGAGAGAGTGAGGATGCTATGTTGTGGTCCACAGTCCTCTCTCTGGGTATAGATGTTCATTACTGAACAATTGGAGTTGGTTTGAATCATCTCATTGTTGAAGAGCTGCTCACCATTTCTTAAAGCACAATATACTCATCACAATGATATACCATAACTTGTTTAGCCATTCCCTAATTAATGGCATCTCCTCGATTTCCAATTCTTTGCCACCATATATGTGAACTTAAGCTCTGGGGACAGTCACAAACTGAAGATGCCAGAAGCAAATAATTGGCAGAAAACTTAGCTCTTCACCTCTTGGGAGAAAGAGGGAATTTTCTTATGTTTCTCCAATTAGCTATGATATTTATCAGTAGAGCTATTTCCACATAGGAAGGTTTCTAATTCTGCATTTGGTGAGTCAATTTAAGAAAGTTTGAGGAATAGTTTAGGGAATGAAGACATACTCTACAAACAGATACTTAGAGGCAATAACTCTAGGACAAGGGCTGCTTCAAGGAATAGGATTTCTGTTAATATCTGATTTGGAAACAAGAAAGGGCTAGTCCTGGAAATTTAGCATATTCTCTCTGAAGGCTCTGAGTAAACTGTCCAGAAGAGATTATTTGCCCAGGAGGAACATAGTGAGATCTTTACAAGAAAAGAAAGACCTTCCAAAGTTTAGTAATATTGGAAGAGAATGGGAAAAAATGTTTATATGGTACCTAAAATGTGCTAGAATTTTTATGAATCTCTCATTTGATCCTCAAAATCTTGTAAGGTAGGTGCTATTATCTTCATTTTACAATTGAGGAAACTGAGGTAAACAGTTATTAGGTAACTTTTCTAGGATCACACTGCTAAGGAGTGTTTGAGATTGGATTTGAATTCAAGTCTTCCTGACTCTAGGCCCAGAGCTCTATCTACTCTGCTTGCTAGGGATCTCCTGAAGGAATGACCAGCACTGGCTACATGTTCCCAAATACATACCTTTGTGCTCTGTTTGAAGCTATCTCTATGTATATTAATAGGTGAAAGATTCCTAAGCTTCTGGGGCAGAATAATTTACATATATCATTTTCATCATACCATCTTAACATATGACTTTTTCTAGGAGCTTTTTGGGCTTACTGTCTGATTGTTATTGGAAAGCATACAGGTGGAGGCTTGTGCGCCATAGTAGTAGGACTTGGAATCCAAAAAATAAAGCTTGAACTTGTGAGAATAGTAGGAAGGTAGCTCAGAGGGACTGCTATACTTTCATTCAAATTAATGATAAAAATGCTGAATGCCTATAGAACTCCATTTGAGACACTTCTCCATAGTGATATCTGGGTGGTTATATCTCAATCTAGTCTTTCCAGCGGTTCAACATCAACCTAACCCTATTATTTTCTCTCCTATTCTAACTCTAATTCTCTTATTAATCTAACCCTATTATCACATTTTTCCATTTTATCTACAAGAATATCTTGAATGATTTTGTCACGTACCTTGTTGAAATCCATGTGTTGGGTTTATACATTTCTGTGATGTCAGTTCACTAACCCTGTCAAGAAAGAAAATGTGTATGTATATGTATACTGCATTAGCTTACTTGCTGTCTTGGGGAGATGGGAGGGAAAGAAAGGAGAACAAATTTGGAACTCAAAATAATATAAAAATGAAAGACAAAAACTATCTTCACATGTAATTGGAAAAAATAAAATACTAAATGAAAAAAAATTAAAAATCAAAAAAGAGAAAGAAAATTATGTTAATATGATATGAATTACTTTTAGTGATCATTACTTCACTTAAAAAAATGTTTCCAAACCATTCCTTAATAGAATATTCTAACAATTTTCTATGTATTGAAATCAAGCTTCCTGGTCTATTTTTTTTAAAAAGGATCTACAATTTTTTCTTTCTGAAATTTAGAAAAAAGCCTATTTTTAGTCATGTAACTCTTTTCCTCTTCTGCACAACTTCTTTTAAATATATGCTTTATTGATATGTTTTACATTGCTTTCACTTCTCAATAATCCCTTCCCCTGCCCCAATTTAACCCTCCATTTTAACAAATAAGCATAGCTAAGCAAAACAAATGACACATCAGACTTATTATTATCAGGTCTTATTTTGTACATAGATTTTTTTTTTTTTTTTTTGCTGATGCAATTGGGATTAAGTGACTTCCCCAGGGTCACACAGCTAGGGAATGTTAAGTGTCTGAGACCAGATTTGAATTCAGGTCCTCCTGACTTCAGGGCTGGTGCTCTATCCACTGTGCCACCTAGCTGCCCCTTGTACATAGATTCTATAACATCTTATAGGAGGTATGCTTTACAGGCAGTATTTTACATTGCACTAATCAGACTTCCAGTTTGTTGAGGTTGTTTTCCTTTACATTAAGCGTGACTTTTTAAAGATCATGATCCACTGTGTCACAACAAGCACATTTACTGCTTTAAAAATTTTGAGTTTGATGACTTAAATTTACTGGGGATAATTAGGTGTTCTCTTAACATGTACTCATTTATCTTGGCTTTCAACGCCCTGGAAACCATTTTTGTTTCATTCCTCCCAATCCAAAGATTGTTCTCTTTGTTATAACAGAGAGGCAAAGTATGACTAGATTTCTGCCCGCCCTGTCACTTGTTTTCATTATATCCACTCAGTGTTTTTCTTTTCATTCCTTGCTTCTAATATTGCTAAGAAAAATTCTTTGTTCTTAGCATTCACTGTCAACTTCAGCTTATTCTGAGTGTTAATGTTGATTATTCTTACAGATCAGTTCTCTCTTTGGTTAATTTTAGTTATTTGACCTTTCTGTCATCATTTTCTGTATATATCTTTTAAAAATCTAATTTAATGAGCAGAACCAGGAGATCATTGTACAAGGCAACAAGATTATATGATAATCGATTCTGATGGATCTCTTTGACAATGAGATGATTCAGACTAGTTCCAACGATCTTGTGATGAAGAGAGCCATCTACACCCAGAGAGAGGACTGCAGGAATTGAATGTGGTTCACAACATAGCCTTTTCACTTTTTGTTGTTTGCTTGAATTTTTTCTTTCTCATTTTTTTTCCGATTTGATTTGAGTTTTCTTGTATAGTAAGATAATTGTATAAATATGTATGCACATATCAGATTTAACATATTTTTACCATGTTTGGCAAAAAAAAAGAAAGAAAAGAAAAACCTAATTTAACAAGTAGTTTCCTATGATTACATATTAGTTCCTGTGATCACTTCTCTTATTCCAAATTGAAGCTGCTTTTGTTTCCTCTGTCAGAATTTTATTTTTGAGTTTTCTGTCTTTAACTATACAATGTTTTTCTATGTATAGGCTCCCTTCCTTGCCTTGGTGAAAGATTGTCTAAGTGCATAATGTATTTCTAGAGACTCTTTGGGAGTTTGGGCAGTATTTAATAATAGCTTTTTATTTTCAAAATCTATGCAAAGATAGTTTTCAACATTTACTCTTGCAAAAGCTTATGTTCTAATTTCTCCCCACCCCCTCCTTTTCCCCTCTCTCCTCCTCTAGAGAGCAAGTAATCCAATATGTGTTAATCATATGCTATATGTATTTCCACATTTATCATGCTGCACAAGAAAAATCAGATCAACATGGGAAAAAATGAGAAAGAAAGAAAAAAAAAAGCAAGCAAACAACAAAAAAGGTGAAAATACTATGTTGTGGTCCACATTCAATCTCCACAATCCTCTTTCTGGGTGCAGATGGCTCTCTCCATCACGTCTATTCAAATTAGTTGGGCTGCATTTAAATAGCAAAAGCTACTCATGCTATATCCAAGAGAACACTTATTAGTTCTTTAAGTATTTTACTATATTAGGTTCAAGCTCTTCATATATAAAATAAGCCAATCAGATTAGGTTTCCTCTAAGGTCTCTTCTACTAAATGTTGTAATGTTAATACTTCTAACCAGTTACCATTTTGCCCATTTTAAGCAGCATTTTCTTCACATTATACAATTGAATAAAGTTTTAAAATAACTTTTTAATTATTATATTATTAATTAGCTTATGCAATCTTAGAAAGGAGCAAATGAAATTAAAGCATTTCATTGCAATTTCTTTATCAATCACAGTTGACATAGTAATTTTTAGTTATTATTTAGTGTGCATACCCTCGAATTCTTTTTTTTTCTTTAATTTATCTTATACTGTCGTATATTTAACATTTACAATACAGTATTCAAACTATGGCAGTCTTTTAGCCATACCCAAATCATTATGCATTTTTCTTTCACAATTTTTTCTTTCTAGGTAAGATTTCATTATATTATATATATATATGTATATATATATATATATATATGGGTGTGGATGTGGGTGTGGGTGTGTATTTTTTTTTGTGGTTGGTAAGGTCCTGTTTCCTTCTGAACTTTCTATGGTAAGAGATCTCTCTTTTAATCTTTTCACTTAGCCAATGGCATTCAAAAGCTATACTTAACCTTATACTTAACAAATGCATTCCAAGTTGGACTTCCAGCCGAACTTTGGAAGGGGCCCTCTATTTCCTCAAGCTCCACTGCGAGAGCAAAAGGGGCGGAGCTACAGCAGGCGGGACCTCAAGCTCCGCCCCTATCCTCGACCCCGCCGAAGAACCCGCGCTCCGTGAAGGCACCGCCCTAGACACTACAGTCTCCTGGAGAAAGGGACGAATCCTGAACACTATGATGCTTAGTTTCTCGGCCAATTAGGACGCAAAGAGCCGTGTTCATAAAAAGCCTACAACTCCCGAAGTGCATCGCGGCTGAAAGGAGTTCCTTCCTTCTGTACTTTTCTTATCCTTCCTTCCCCTGTACAACATTGTTCCCTTCTCTGTAACTACTCCAAGTGTACTTCCAGAGCCTGGCTCGGGGTCTTCGGCGCTCATTCCTTTTCTCGGAGCTCATTCCAACACCGGGGGCGTCGCAGTTTCCGCGGGGACAACAATTGTGGCCGGACACACTCTGTGGCGCGGAGGTTGAATGCTGAGCTGCCCGAAGCTGTGGCTGCGAGTTTCGGGGGGCACGAAATGGCTTTGTTGGGGTTGATCAGGAAACTGGGTAACCTGCTGGCGAGCCCCCAAGCATTTTCTGGTCGTATCCTGCGCCCTTCTCGGCCCTCTCCACTGCAGACTCCTTGCCATCTTTTCCTTTTCTTCTTTCCTTCCCTTCTCAGGCTGGAGTTTCCTCGTCCTGAGCCCTGGGCCTCACAGAAATGGCTTTGGGATAACAGCTTGTTTCCCAGCTCTAAGAAATCGAGCTGTTAATTGTGATCGACCTCCCAAAAGACGCGTTATGCCATCCTCTCCGCTCCTCCCCCTTTCCTTCCCCTCCCCCAGTGCCATCTGGAGAACTGAGCTGCCTTAGTGCCTTAGTGACTTGATGCTTAAAACAGCTCTAAGGCTTCTGGGCATTCCTTGTATTTGATTCCTAAATGAGGTTTGTATTGTCATTCCTTGACAGGTCATCCTCTGGCAGAGATAAGGGAGAGGGCGCTCAAGAGTATTCTGTGCAAGGTGGAACACAATTTGATTTCTTGTGTTGAACTCGTCCAAGAGAAACTTCTTTTTATTTATTTACTGGAATGGTTCAATTTTCCTACTGTTCCCATGAAAGAAGAAGTTCTGAACTTACTCAGCAGTTTAGTTAAGGTAAGAGCATCCTGGAATATCAAAGAATTTCATCAAGTAATTTAATTCAGCTGCAACATACATTTATGAAGCACTTTATAAATGAAATGCAAGGCAATACCTTAAGCTTTGGGAGCACTTCTTCAGAGATTATGGTACAGTGTAAAAAGTTCTAGATCTGAAATCGAAGGGTCACGGTTTGAAGCCCACCTTAACCACTTCCTACTTGTGAGACTCTGGGCAAGGCACTGAATATTCTGGGCCATCCAGAGAAGCAAACTGGGGCCCAGAATAGTCAATGCTTTTAAAGTCCTAACTCCAAATCTTTGTTTATGTTATCTTTGGTTTGGGAGGCATGGGTACTTTCATGGGATTATAGTTTTAGAGCCAGAAGGGACCTTGGAAATAATGGAGGCCAATCCCTTATTTTACAGATGAAAAAACAGACCCAGAGAATTTAAGTAATTTATCCAGGGTCATATGCCTAGTTAGCCTGAAGCAGGATTTGAACCTAAGGCTTCTTGACTGCAAGTGCAGTGGCCAGCCTGATATATTTGCTGCTGGACTCCACTTGTGTATGTTGCAATTATTCAGTAATTTAATGGATGAGTGGACCTTGGAGAAAAATTAATCATTTGTAGCCGCTGAGAGTGAATTTCTGAGAATTTAGTCTTGTCCTCACAGGATAGAATAGGGCAGCTAGTGATGAAGTGAATAGAGTGTTGGATCTAGAGTCAGGAAGACCCGAATTCTAATTCAGCTTCACACACTTCCTAGCCATGTGACCCTGGGCAATTTACTTTACTCTGCCTTATTTTCCTCATATGTAAAATAAGCTGAAGAAGGACATATCAAAGCACTTCAGTATCTTTGCCAAGAAAACCCTAAATGGGGCTATGAAGAGTCAGACATGACCAACTATTCACCACCACCACAACATAGAATAAAACATGGATTTTCACCAGGCATATTTGAAGTGTTTCAAGGTGGCATAAGCTCTAGTGCTTGTGTTCCTTTGGCATATCATTCTAAAACCAAGGTCACTTCTATGTCATGATGAGGCTTTGAATTAAGTTGAGCATGAAAAGATAAAAAAAAATAGAAGGTTGCCCCTGTTCTATAAGTCATTGGCATTGGTTGGTGTTATAAAGATGAAAAATGATATTATTGCTACAAACCTTTGAAGAGTTTATGATTTTTTGGGTAAATTGGAGGTGGGATGATACGGGGTGTGGATAAGTTGCATATATAGATAATCTATTTTTTGGAGAACTGGCCTAAATAAATTTGCAAAGGTATGTCAGTAGAAGGTTGACCACTGAGTAGTGATTTTTTCATTTTGACTAAAGCAATCCATGAGGAGCTTCCACTAAGTTATAGAGAGGCTTGTGATTTGCATCAGTGTAAGGACTATTCCTACTCCTTGAAGTAATTATATGAAGAAGAAACATATAATTAAGGGAAAGTGGGTCAGTTGAATAAAAGTTCAGTTCAATTCACTAAATATATTAAGTATTTGCTATTTTCAAAGCTCTGTGTTGGAGTTTTGAAGACAAAAACAAAACAGCCCATGCTTGTAAGGAACTTAGGTTCTACTGGAAGACATGAAGTATGCATAGAAATATATGCAATATTACACAGTGATTTCAAGAGGGGTAGTTTGCTGATACTTGAAAGTAAAAAAGATAAATCTCTTATAATAAGTGAACTCTTGCTGTGCTTTGAATGAAGTTAAGGATTCTATGAAATAAGAAATTGTATCTAGTGCTAGAAAGTGTGGCCAAGAAAGCTGTTTATTAGGAGGGAGCCAGGTCTGTGACTACAAGAAGATAGAATGAAAAAGGAAACATTTTAAGATGAAAGTTAGTTTGTTGCGTAAGAAGCAAGTATTCCAGAGGGCAGGGTGGAAAATGTGGAAAGCTTTAGAGTGGAATATTGTTAGGATTTTGTTAAGGGGAATGGCATCAGTGGGACATCAAGAACAGGTCCCAGTAGTAACTGGGAATACAGAATCACTACGATGGGGAGGGAGTCATGGGTTGAGAGTATGTTAAGACTTTGAAGAATGGTTTCAGGTAGACTATTATTGTCCATAGAAGAGAAGTCTGGGAATCAAATTGTCCCAGGAGTCAGATATTAGTGTGCAATTCCTCTTGAAGTAGGAGGTCTGAAAGAGGTCATGGAGTTGATGAGTGAGAAGTAATGTGATGGTCTAACAGAACCCAGGGTTATTCTAGTGCTGGAGTCCCAAGATTTCTTGGAGGAGGAGATGGGGATGATGTTCATTGTTTTAACTTTGCCTGTATAAATTGTAGTTGTTTTTGTTTATGGATATTCTCAAAAGATGGTCTTCTTTTCATTTTAGCATCCATCAGCAGTCCAACATTTGTTTGATATTGGTGCATATGAGTTCTTCTCCATGCTTCGTCCTAATGTAGATCCAGATCTGCAGGCTGAAATTGATGGTATTATGGATGGCCTATTTATTCTTCCTTCAGATGATTCTTCTCCATATCATCGTTCTACATTTTTCCAAACCAAGCCATTTGTATGTGGACCCAAAACTGGTAACCTGAAATTGATATGATATATTCTTTAAAAAAAAAATTTTATTTTCCTAATTCTTAATTTCCTAAAGCTAACTGTTGATGCATTAAAAAAAAGTAGACTTTATACTCATTTTAATGAACTACCCTTATGTGTATTACTGATCTTCTTTATACCTATGATTTCCAAGTTCATCTCTCTAGCCCTAATCTTTCCTCTAAGTTTCTATTCTTCATTTCCAACTACTTATTGAACATTTCAAATTGGATGTTCTAGAAATATCCTAAATTCTTATGTGAAACAGACTGTCCCCCAAACCATACCTCTTTTCTAAACTTATATTGCTGTCAAAGCCACCATCATTCTTTTAGTTTTCCAGGTTCTTAATCATGGAGCTATTCTTGATTTCTCATTCTCTCATTCCATGTATCTAGTCAGGTATCTTGCCATTTATACCTCCAAAATAATTTTCATATATACACCCTTCTATATAGTCACACATTCATTGCCCATCTTTAAACTATTGCATTGACTTATTAATTATCTCTCATCTTCAAGTCTCTCCCATTCCAGTCTGTCTTCCACAACTGCCAAAGTATTGATCTGACCATGTACTATTCTATTCATTAAATTCCAGTGATTTCCTGTTATTTCTAGGATAAAGCATAAACTCATCTAGATAGCTTTTAAAAACCTTTCACATTCTGTCCCTATCCTGTTTTTTAAACCTCAAAGAACATAACTACATCTCTTGTACTTTGTGATGCTGCCAAATTGGCCTCTCTGTTCCTTGCCCATAATACTTGATCTTCTGTTTCATGCCTTAACATTAGCCATTCTTTATTCCAGGAATTTACTCCCTCCTCAACTTTATTTTATATAATGCTTTTTTTCCTTTAACTATCAGTTTCTATATGAACTCTTTTTTGATATCCCAACTTCTAATGAGTGATCTCCTTTCCTAATTACTTAGTACTAATTTTATATTTATCATGTATATATTTTGTATATATTTATGTGTACATGATGTTTTCCTCATTAGAATTATAAGCCTCTTGTGAACAGACATTGCTTCATTTTTTTGTATTTATATTCCCAGTGCCTACTAAAATGCTTGGCCCTTATCAATAAATCTTTTCTGATTGTTTGGATAAATCTCGAATGAAAAGGAGAAATAAATATTCTGGAAACAAAACCTTCAGCAAGTCCATTATGTTGATCCAAAGATTTAAATATTTTCATTTGAATTAAAATAATTGAGCTTGCCTAATAGGAAAGTGATGGACTGATTATTTGGAGGAAGAATTTTTTTTTTTTTTGCTTTTTGCTGAGGCAGTGGGGGTTAAGTGACTTGCCCAGGGTCACACACAGCTAGGGAATGTTAAGTGTCTGAGACCAGATTTGAACTCAGGTTCTCCTGACTGCAGGGCTGGTGCTCTATTCACCGTGCCACCTAGCTGCCTCTGGAAGAATTCTTTAAGTTGAAATTTATGGAATTTAAGAAGTATATCTATCTAATGTAGCATTAAGTAACTTTTTCTCTAGGGAATAGTAGATTTGTTTCAGAAAGAATAACCCTAAAAAATGTTCTTCTGGACTTTTTTTTTTTTAAGTGTTAAAAAGCTTACAGAATTTAAGAAATGAAAAATTATTGATTTTTATTTTCATGGAGCAAATATGAGAGAACAAAGCAATACAGCTTTATTAACTTTCCCCCCCTTCTTCAGCTTTACCAGAAGAAAATGAAATTAGACCTGGATATTTTCCTCAGGACATAAATAATCTCCAACAGATGGAAGACTATTCACGATCACTGAGTATGTATATTTATGATGATCATTTCTGCATTCTCTGTTAAATTGAAGAATCCTGTTTTGTCTGAATTTGTTATTCTTATATTGTTGCAGTGCCTAATGTAAAATTTAGGGTATGGAGAGGACTTAATCTACCAGCCAGAAAATAAGTAGACTTGAATTTTAAGGATAAATCTGAAAGAAAACTGTTTTCCGTGGCTGCCTCAGAACTCAAACATGCTTTTCCAGTAGAGAAAATAGTCTAAATAATAGAGAATAACTGTTGGAAAGTTATAGATTTCTAGAGGTGTAAATAAGATTTTTAATTTTTTTAATTAAATGGATTTATATATATGTAATATAGTATGTTTTAAAAAGTTTGTGTTCTTTTCATCTGTCTAAACTTTTTGTTAGGTTTTCCATTAGCTTTGTTTTTGAGACAACAGAATAGATTCTCAGTAATTGTGAATAGTCATGTTTCATATAATTAATTCACAGAATAAGGCAGGCAGATCTTTAATATTAAGTCACTGAACTGAATGATATATTGATATAGGGAACAATTGAAGGAGGTGTAATTGTCAAAGGGATAAAGATTCATTTTTGAGCAGGACTCATGAAATGTTAGAGACCTTTTGATTTCAGAATTTTATTTCAAAGCTGAGTTGAAGAAAAGACTTCAATCTTTACTGATATCTTTTGTTTTTATATCGTCTACATTTCCCAACATTTTACTCTCTCTTCCTTCCAGAGAGCCCGAAGAATGAAAAAAAGGAAAAAAAGTTTGGCAAAATACTAGCACATAAAATGAGCCTGACATTGTTAAAATATTGTCTTAAAAGAGTTTTTTAGTTTAATGTTTTATAGTTTTATCTAATAAAATATCTAATAAAAGCCTTCTGAGCTCAAAATGCAAGCTGAAATTCCCATACTTTTTTTCACCTTACTTAAAAAAGAAATAATATCCAAAGTATCTTATTCTCTGATTGTATTTCTGAAATAAACTTTTTATTCTGAGTACTTGTTTCCAAATAACTGTTATTTTAACTTATTGAAATTTTTGCCCATCCATTGTCTTTATTTGCACAATGGCCTTTAACACTTGAAAGGAAATATGGAGAAACTGTATTTCAGTGCTGCTACTTTAACTTTTGAAGTGATAAAGACCCATTTGAAAAATACCATTTGTGAATTCTGTAGCTTTTATTTATATTTGATATTGTTAAACTTCCTGCTAACTGCTATGATCTATTAAAAAGTAACATTATATGAGCTCTAATTCTAAATCTGTAACCATAATTATCATTTTGTCTAAATTTTTTCCCTTTAACTTTTAATCTTTAGCATATATTGTGAAAATTTGAAAAATAATTTTTCTCATTGGTATTTAACTTTAGTTTTTATTGATATGCCTATTATTATTAATATCTAAAGTTGGAATGATCTCTACTTGATAATTATTCTCTTTTCGTTATTCTGCAGTCTAGTCAAACTGGCCTTCTTCTTATCCTACAGAATTTACTCCCTTATCAGTTAAGAGTTTGCTAGGTAAAATGAGGATGGAGTGTCTGCCTTGGGAGTCAGAAGGTCCTGAATTCAAATGTAGCTTCACGTACTTAGAAGCAGTATGATTCTGGGCAAGTCATTTAACCCTCAGCCTCTTTGCTTATTTGTAAAATGAGCTGAAGAAGGAAATGGCAAACTACTATAGTATCTATTCCAAGAATATCCAAAATGGGATAACAGAGAGTCAGACATAACTGAAATGACTCAACAACAATATCAATTAAATTACTTCTCAGCTAGGCACTGGAGATTTGGCAACAAAATAGAAATTTTAGTGGGAGCTAAGATGATTATTCAGCTTTGCTCATGGTAAATGTTTCTCACTGAAATAACTTCTGTAACTTATTTAATAGTATATAAACACATTTTTGATGGGAAAAAGATCCCTTTGAAGATGGTAATATAGAGCCAAAAAATAAGCTGTGGAAAATGCCATTCTGCAGAATCTTGCCATCAAACTATCCTGTTATTAAATCTTATGAAATAGTTGGTTTGACTGTAGTTATAGGTATTTTGCTTTGATGTAAGATAGAACTCATGGTGGGAATCTTGTTTTACTTGTCATTTTGTTATTAATGAAAGAGAAATTATTCTAAAGTTTGATGATTGTTAAAATAGCTCTGTTGTGAACAACTTAAAAAGGAAATGGTGCTGACAAAGAGCCAGTATAATTTCATTAAGAACAGGCCCTACAAGTCTAATGTTATTTTACTTTTTTGACAGATTTACTAAGCCTGCAGATCAGGAGAACACTAAAGATGTAATTTTCCTTCAAGTAGAGGCTAGATACCAACTTTTTTGTTTATATTATGGGGAATCCCTTTGAATATGGGTTAAAATTGATAGCCTCTGAGAATGTTTCCAATGTCCCAATTCTGTGATTATGTGATTCTGTGCTAATAATTACATGTTTTGCTATTTTATTAACAGTGAATCACACTGTGAAATGTTTGAAGTTTTCCACATTTCCTTGGCTGCCACTCACTGCAACAGATAGACATGTTCTTTGTTCTAATGAAAGGTATAGTAGCTGAAACATTTAAGTTTTCATTTTAGATGGTTGTGTTCAGTATACTATATGATAGCTTATTAATTTTTAAACTGTGCCTATATTCAGTGAAGTGAATATATTGAAGTCAGCTTATATTCACCAAGTTTTTATCATATAGATCTGTATGTCAAAAGTTCCTTATGCAATATATGTTACCTGGTTAGGAATAATACATGTTGCCTCAGAGGTCAAAGACTATTTTGTTTTTCACGACTGATTAGTTACGTAATTTTTTTTTTTTTTAACATTTTCAAAACTTATTTCATGTTGAAATTTTTAGTGCTGCAAATTATTTTCCAAAATGAAATGGTCATTAACTCTAGACTGAATAAAACTAATACTGACTTGCTTGAAATAAACCTCAAGGAGCTATCCAATGGCAGAAAAATTTGATTAAATAGATTTTGTAATTGAATTTCATTTGTTGGTGATTTTTAAAAAAAGAATTATATTTTTATTTCTACAAGTGCAACCATTAATGCACTATCAGTAAGACTTAACTCTGAATTGTAGTGATAATAGTAATGATATAGTCTCACATCCAAAATATGTCCCTTGTAATAAATTGTATGCATCAGATGATTTGTTTAGAGTAGATCTCAACTTTGTGATTGTGAAAGAGAACAAAGTTGATTGAATACTGCAGAATTTAAATTTCTAATTTTGGTCTTGTTATTATTAAACTACATCCAAACAAATGTTTCAAGGACTATATTGTAGATGATTTTAATTTAGTCTGAATAATCAGTAAAGTTGTTTTTTTTTTTTTTTTTTTTTTTTGCAGCTAGTCTCTTTAGTCTTTACTTTATCATCCATACATAAAACAATCAAAAAACATACTGTGAAGAAATCTCTTGTAGATATATCTTGGAGAAAACATAAATTTAGCTAGACATTCAATACTCTTCACTCATTTATGTATCACTTGCATGTCTTTCTTTTTTTTTTAAACATAATAAGTTTATTATATTTAAAATGAAAAGTAAGTTATAGATAGATTTGCAGTTTCATGTGCATCTTTTTTATCATACTGTTATGAAAATGCTTGTATAAGTCCAATAATTGAAAATAATGTGTATATGTATGCACACATGTATATATGTTATATATGAAAATATATATTATATATATAATACATAATTTTAAAAAGAAAGTCTGAGAAAACAATTTAGCTTGATAACTGTCACATCACTAGTAAGTAACATCTATGGGATTAAAATTTATATGAAAAGTCCTAGAAGAACATTATTTTAGTTTTTTTTTGTTTTTGTAGTTTAGTTTTTTCTAATAAAGTTATTTATTTTTATTATACATTGCTTCAATACACATGAATCATGTTGGGAGAGAAAAATCAGAGCAAAACGGAAAAACCGTGGAAGAGATTAAAAAAAATAGAGAAAAGAAGTGAATATAGCAAATGTTGATTTATGGTCAGTCATCTTAGTTCTTTTTCTGAATGCAGATGGCATTTTTTGTCCAAAGTCTATTGGGACTGTTTTAGATCACTGAACCACTCAGAAGAACCAAATCTTTCATAGTTGATCATCACATATTCTTGCTTTTATTGTGTACAATATATTCCTGGTTTTGCTTGTTTAATTCAGCATCAGTTCATGTAAATCTTTCCAAGTCTTTCTAAAATCAACTTGTTCATCATTTTTTATAGAACAATAATATTCCATTACCTTCACTTGTTCAGCCATTCCTCAACTGATGGGCAACTAATCCTTTCACAATTCTTTGCTACTACAAAAAGAGCTGCTACAAATAATTTTTGTGCATGTAGGTCCTTTTCCCTCCTTTATGATTTCCTTGGGATACAGACTCAGTAGTGACATTGCTAGTTCAAAGGGTGTTTGATAGCCCTTTGAGCATAGTTCCATATTGCTCTTCAGAATGGTTGGATCATTTCACAACTCCACCAACAATGTGTTAGTGTCACAGTTTTTCTCACACCTTTTCAGCATTTATCATTATCTTTTTCTGTCATCTTAACCACTGAGAGGTGTGAGGTGGTACCTCAAGAGTTATTTTAATAAGCATTTCTCTAATCAATAGTGATTTAGAACATTTTTTCATATGACTGTAAATGGCTTTAATTTTATCATCTGAAAATTATCTATTCATATTCTTTGACTATTTATCAATTGGGGAATGACTTATATTCTTATACATTTGACATAGTTCTTTATATATTTTAGAAATGAGACCTTTATCAGAAATACTCACTGTAAAGATTTTCCCCCAGCTTTGTACTTCCCTTTTAATCTTATTTCTGTTGGTTTTGTTTGCACAGAAACTTTTTGATTGAATGTAATCAAAGTTGTCCATTTTGTCTTTCATAATGTTCTTTAGTTCTTCTTTGGTCATAAATTCTTCCCTTTTCCAAAGATCTAATTAGATAAATTATCGCTCCTAATTTGTTTTGAAAATTGACTATACATCTGTGTGTCCATATTGTCTTTCTTATTAGAACATAATCTCTTTGAAGGAGATTTTTTTGCTTTTGTCCTTCTATTTCTAATATTTAGCATTGTGATTTGAAAAGGGTACTTTTAATATTAATGCTTCTAGATATAAGATTTTTAAAAAATGAATATCTGTACTTTAGGATCCTTTCCTTTTCTGTCCCTTCCAAATTAGCCATAACCTTTATCTGAGATTATGATTGCTACTACAGCTTTTTTAGCATCAGCTGAAGACTAATATTCTATCCTAACCCTCCTACGAGGTATCAGGAATGCCTCTATAAGGCTAAGAGGAAGGGGATCCTAATTGAGGTATGGCATGGAAAGAATCAGTCTTATGGAACATGTTCCTTCCTTTGTTTCTTAACACATTTCTACCTCTGACAATGAAATTTCTTATGATGAAGTATGTGGTTGAAATATGTCCTCTAGTAGAGTTGTTAAAATATTTGATGATCTTTAATGTGGAAGCAAATAGTTTTTCTAAATAATTCCTTGATTTATTTTAGTTCTTTAAGAAGTAGTAACTTCACTTTAGTCTGGAATACATGTGAACTGTTGGAAGATGTTATCATGCAAGATTTTCCTCCTGAGATTTTCCTTCATCGGCCAAAGATCATTCAGGTAAGAGTATTTGGTAACATCTTTATATTTGCTAAATATTTGGTAAAATTTGTATTTTAAATTAGTGAGCAATTATCAATAAGACAAAAGCAAAGTGAGAATTTCTGAAGAGAATTTTATAATAGTTATGATAATAGTAATAATGTTAATAGTTTTTATATTTTAAAATAAAGTACAGATTGTTACATATTCCAAGGATATTCATTTTAAAAAATTGATTAGTGGCAGCCTTCTTTGTGGGAGCTCAGTTCATAGTTACCATATGAAAAATTATTTGGACTCCTTAAATTTACCATGTATGGATGGAGCAGTAAGGATCTTGGGCGGTAGTCTATCTCTACAATATTTCTTTCTGCTGCCTCTTCCTTTCTCTGTACTCACATGTGCACTATTCTTGTTTAGGTACTCCCTTCTTGTCTGGACTATTGTAATAGCCTTTTTGGCTTTTAGCCTTTTGCTTCTTCAGATGTCTTCTATTCACATGAACAAATAGTATCCTTAAAGCTCACTTCTAACAATGTTATTCCTCTATTCAGTGAAGTTCAGTGGCCTCCATGAAATGCAGAATCCTTAATATTGTCCTTCACAATCTAACTTCAACCTGAATCTCCTAAATTTACCTCAGGTGACCACCTTTGACATCTAGATTCTGGCCAAATTAGACTTTGTATTCTTTGAACTTGGCTTTACATCTTGGCTTTTGTATAATCTGGAGATACAATAAATTCCATTGCTGTAATGTATTTCCTCTTCTCCAAATTCTTAGCTTTCAGGTGCTACCTCCCATGGGAAGTATTTCTTGATCCTGCTAGGTTTTAGTGTACTCTCTCTCATGTCCCTTGTATTTACTTATATATTTTTCTGTTATTTCTTGTAGTATAAGCTCCTTGTGGGCCAGAACTGTTTTTTGTTTTTGTTTTTGTTTTTTAAATTTTTATATTTGAAACCCTAGTTAGCTTAGTCCCATGTATGTTGTAAATTGTTTCAGTCTTGTTGGATTCTTTGTGACCCTATTTGAGGTTTTTCTTAGCATTGATACTGGGGTAGTTTGCCATTTCCTTTTCTAATATTTTTTTTTTTTTTTTGCAGGTGAGAAAGTGAAGTAAAGAGAGTTAAGTGGCTTGCCCAGGATCACATAGCTAATTAAGTTTTTGAGGCAGAATTTCAACTCATGAAGATGAGTCTTCTTTTTCTAAGCCCAATGCTCTATTCACTGTACTACCTAGCTACCCCTTGTATGTAGTAGGACCTTAATGAATGCTTTTTGAATTGAATTGCCTCTTTAAATTGCTTCTACCATATCTTTAAGAGTAAAGGACATTGGGCAGGAAATAATGACCTGTACAACCCATGACACATCTTCATGTGCATCCAGAAGTGCTGTAGCACTTCTTCAGTTTGAGACTCATCAGTTAATACATGATCAACTTTTTGAAAGATCTTATATTCCCTGGGATTGAAGTGAAATGAAATACTTCATATTCAGTTTTTCACTACTGGCAATTGAAGGACAATGAAAAAGGTTTTATAGTGAACTTTATCAAATCTGTCTGAAAGCCAGGACAATTAAATAATGTAGAATTAGAGATGGAGGAAAGGCTTACTAATTCCTTAGAAGATGCAGACTTTATAAGTTTAATTGAAATATTTTGTGTTGGGAAATCTTCCAATTTTTTTCCTTCTTAATCCTTTTTTTTTTTTCCCACATAGTTCTCACTATTAGCAAACTTTGATTCTCTTTTTTCAATTCTTTTCTTATTTTTGATTCACTTCTATAGCCTGGTAGAGTGGAAACAGATCAGGACTTGAATTCAGAAGACAGGTTCAAATGACACCTGTGCTGATGACTAACCATGCTACTTTATGCAAGTCACTTAATGTTTGTAAGCTTTAATTTTCTCATTTTTCAAATAGAGGATACTAACACTTGCATTACATGTCTTACAGAAATGATGTTAGGATAGCATTTTGTAGGCTGTGATTATGAACTAGAATAATATTAATGTGCTAAATAATTTTTGACCTTTTGGTTCATGTTCCTTTATAATATTTATAAATTTAGTTTTCCTCTTCATAAAGGAGCTTCACTCAACATAAGAAAAACTACATGCATTTAACTTCTGTAATTATTTGCAGAAAACCCAGCTATGTTGTTCTCATAATTTTTATTGGTTTTTTTTTTTTTTTTTCAGAATCTATTATCCCTGTTAAATCTGGCATTTGGAAAAGATGAGCAACCATGTTTAGCATTAAAAGCAATGTCATGTCTGCAACAGTTGTGCATGTATTTGAGAAACAGACTTAACTTCCACAGAGATCCAGGATTTTTCTCTTTTAAGCAAGGTCTTTTTATTTATTTATTTTCTTTAGATTCTGGCTATATGTGGAACTACAATAGAAAAAATTAACAAGGTATAATGTTTAGAATAGAACTTGTCAAACTTAACAATACAAAACCCATTTTCTTTCCCACATAGATTCATAAATTTAAAAAATAGATATTATATATAAATAATAGAACTATTCCAGATTTCTTTTTCTCCAAGTATTTACCTTTTACCAATCTTATACTGATGATAACAATAATGTAATCAAGGTGTTCTTGGGAGCTAGTCACCTGCTTACTGTTATCACCTTTGTATTTCTTGTATTTTCATCTGCTTTAAATGCTGATGAGCAGTGGCTTATTATTGATGAGAAGGGAATAATGTGCTCGTTTTACTTGCTCACTAACCTTTTATTTAGTTTTTTTTTTATAGTATGTTAAGTGTTTAGTAGTGTGGAAAAAATTAATACACTTGACTTAGAAGTAAGAAGTTTGTGGTTTTAATTGGATTTATGTTATGGAATTTTAGGGTTTTAGATTTTAGAAGGATTTTAGAGGTTATCTGGCTTACTATCCCTTAAAAGAAGTTTTCTGATGCCCTTTTTTTTTCAAATAAAAACATTAGAGCATTTGCCTGTAAGATTTCTCTCCCTGATGAATGATGAATTGACTGCTTTTGAAAGCATATTGAGTAGTTTTATATTAACATTTTTCTCAGTGACTTTCCATTATGATTTCAAAGATGTTATCACAGGAAAAACATTGATTTCAAGTAAAAATTATGTATAATTCATGTTCATATTCATTTTGAGAAACTTTCATTAATTTTAGGCACATTATCTAATCCTCTAAGGATTTGCAGGACAAATTTGGAGGTTTTTTAAACAACAAAATTCCCAAGAATAGTGTCACCTTGGCCTTGGCTAAAAGTTTACTGCATATACCAGAAAATATGAAGTGGGAAAGAAGAAATCCTAAATCAATCATATTTTCAATCAGTTTAATAAGTTCTGCTTGATTTGAGACAGGAGATATTGATAGAAAGATCTTCTCTGGTTGTTAAGATTATAGCATTTGGGAAAAGCAGGTGATTATTACTTGAGTAACAGTAAAAACATTGAAGTAGTCCTTCAAAAAAAGCTTGAGGATCTTAGAAGGAGAAAGCAGAGTAGAAACTACAACGTGTAGAAATCTTCTATAGAACATTACTATAGAAATTGATGATTACTGAGGAAATATCGATTACTTTCATAGAGTATACATATTTTGTTACTTCTTAGAGTAACATTTTGTCATTACTCTAGGCTTTTTTTAACTCTTCTGTGAGACTTATTGTACTAAATTATTTCTAAAATTCCTGTGAGGAACTGAGTTGTGGGGTATTTTATTAATTTCTAATATTGCTCTTGTGTGCTTTAGCATGATATTGCTTCATAATTATTTGTGTGCATACTTTGTATAAAGGAAGACTTGGGTGAAGAGAATGTCAGTATAACTTTAGGGAAGAAATGTGTATATGCTTATACTTAAAGGGAATTTTAGCCAAGGATCAAAATCTGTCCATACTCATTTGCTCAGAAATAAGCACCATCAAGTGATAAAATAGAATAACTGTCAATAGGATATCAAAATAGTATTTGTGACTTTTGATTTCTGGATTATAGAAATCTTGAAACATTACTTGAAAGTGGAATATGATAATAAATTGATGGCACTTTGTTTGACATCTCATAGGTAATTTGATTTTTCACTGAGAATTTTGAATGATGCCATTGTGCTTAGAAATTTAGGCAACCACAGTTCCTGTCATTTCTCTAAATAATCAGAAGAATTCACTAAATGGGAAAGTTACCAGAAGTTACTTTTTCAAACAACTTAGAAGGTTTAAGTAGTCCTTGATTTGTAGTCCTGAAATTTTCTATTAATACCACTGACAATAAATGATTGATTGATAACTAGAAATTTCTGAGTACCGAGTATCCCATTAAAAAAAAGCATTTATAGTTTTGATCTAGTCAGCAGATAACTCTGAATATATTTTTGCACCTCTGCTATAGTAGCCTATGTAGTTAATGATGAAGGTGAATTATATTGACTGGGGAGTTTCAAATACTCATTTTAAGACATTAAATATGAAAATTGTTTCTCTGCCGGGCATAACTCTACTTTTATGTCAAATTAATAGAACTATCATGAGATAGTAGTTTTAAAATCATGGGACTGGGGCTTTGATCTCTACCCTGATACTTAATACTTGTATTTGTGATATTAGCATTTTAACTCTTCTGGGCATCAGCTTCTATCTTAGATCCTTTCCAGCTTCCAAATCTTATGTTTATGTAATAGCTGACATTTGCATAGTGCTTTATTTCAGGTTTATAAAATGCTTCATATGCATTACTTATTTTTTTATTCTCAACAGCCCTTTAAGGTTGGTGGTCTAAATAGCATAGGCTCTTTTACAGATGAAGAAGTTGAGGTTTAGAGGTCAAATCACTTGCCCATAGTCACACAACTAGTATGTCTTGGGGTTGGCCTTTGAATGCCGATTTTTACATATTCTACATGGAATATGTAAATTGTAATATTGCTGTTTGTACCACATCTTGTTACCTTAGCCAGTGACTGAATACAGGAGGCACAAACCTAGAGTTTTAAAATTGCAGGTCTTTGGAAAAATTATATGTAAATATTTCTAATGTGTATGGCTAATTGATACTTTACTGATAATTTTCTTATTTTTTATTCTGTCAGACACAGTTTCTCAGAATTCTTCTTTGAACTATAGTCGTGAAGCAAGAGCTGCTCATCATTCCCAGAATACTTCCCCAAAAAGCAGTAGCCCTCGACCTTCAGTGGTTGGACATATAGGCTTGCGACCCAGAGGAGATGGCCAAGACTGGGATACGGTATCTTCCAGGTGACCTTAATGAAAGTGGTTGGATTAGTGAAATTATCTTAACAATTAGAATACTTCTTATTTTTTTGTTCTTATTAATATCATAATGGGATTATATTAAGGATATGTGGCTTTTATCAGTCAATCAATACATTTTTTGAAACACTTGCTATGTATTAGACACTGCTAGTCACTGGGGAAACAAGTATAAAAAAATGAAAAGAACAATCCTTACTTTCCAGAAACTTTCATTTTAGTGTAGAAAGTTTCTGAAATGGAAGCTTCCTTTATCCAAACTGATTTCAACCCTTTTGAACCCATTTGATAAGTTCTAGGAAGTAAGCTAAAGCACATAGGGGCTAAGTAATTTACTGATGATCATGTAGTTTGAGAAATATCTGAGATTAGATTTGAATCTTAGATATCTTAATTACAGGAGCAATACTCTGACCACTATTTCTCACTGCCTTTGTGTTTCTGTTAATGTGTTAGGAAAGAAGAATTTCTGCTATTTTCTCTTTGAAGCAGTATACACATGTAAAACTAGCTTTGAACATCAGATATGTTAGTGAAAAGAGCCTTAGTTTTATAAATGCCAACATTTTAATGCATTGAAGAAATATATTATCTTAAATATCCTTTATGAATTCTATCATAAATCACAAATAATATTTAAAAAGTGGATAAACTTGAATTATTTTTAATTTAAGCATTTTTCCTTTCTTGAATGTGTTTAAAAATAAAGTTAATCTAGATATGCAGAGATGTTGATATATGCCTTATCTTTAATCTAGAAGCATTTTGAAAACATTTTATGTTAATCTGTATACATGAAAAGCAGCACAGCAAAGTGGATAGAGAGCAGGCTACGAGACATAAAGATCTGAATTTAAGTCCTGCCTCTGATATATATTGATAAATTGCTTAACCTCTTATATTCTAGGTAGCTCTATGTATCTATAAATTATGAGAAAATATTGATCTGCATTGGTAGAAGGACTTCTCTCATTTGGGAGCTCCCCAGACCGAGGAAATAGGACCAGTCCTTACCTTTTCTATATAATAGTCATTACAGTATATCAGATGGTGATTATGACCATCAGCCAGGGGTGTGAATTTTTTTTTTACTATGAAACAGAGAAAATTTCAATTAGATATTTTTCCCCTTTTTTATTCTCCTAACATCTATGTAGCTTTTTTGGGGTGATGGTAGTAAATGTGAGTTCCTTATTTTGAACTCTTATGCTAAATGTTTATTGATATTTTCCCTCCTGCCAGGAAAACTGTTGGTATTCTAAGGCTTTTTTATGTTGTGAAGAAGGCCTATTCTATTAAGTATTTAATGAGCAGAGCTTGCTGATTTCTTTGCAATGATGGTACTTTACAAGGCTTATTAAAATTCATTTTGTGTTAAATATATTAATTAAATTAAGTCTCTGCTCTTTTCCTTTGTTTTCATTCTTTTTCAGTTAGAATTAGAGTTGTAGTTGAAAAAATAGTGGTCATGAGAGAAAATAAAGCAATATTGGAAACTTTGTAAGAATCACTGAAAGATTACTAGATTATATGACATCCTTTTTTTGGGGGGGGGAGGCAATTGAGGTTCAGTGTCTTTGCCAGTCACATAGCTAGTAAGTGTCTAGAAATGGATTTGAACTCAGGTTTTTCTGACTCCAAGACTGGTGTCCTATCCACTGCACCACTTAGTTGTAATTGCCCTGTGTCTTCTCACTTCTGAAATTTCTGATTTAATTGCACAATTATGCTGTACATCTCTTGGTTTATTTTTTTATAGAATTGAGTCATATGATCTATGCTAGAGTTTCTCATGCTTCAGAAATATAGTTAAGCAAAAATACCAGACCCAGTTACAACATCTGACAGTGTATACAACATTCTCCTGTAGTAGACCCTCATCACTTTACAGAGAGGAGCTTTCATAGAATTTTCCATCTGTTTCCTCATTTTTACTTCTTCTCTGCTTCCTTAGTTCATGACTTATTACCTCTTGCCTAGTTCATTATAATGAACTTTTTACTGTTTTTCTGATCTTCATTTGTCTTCTTTTTGTCCATTCTTCATTGCTTTCTAAGTTGTTTTTCTGATGTATCATTTTGATCATGTCATTCCTATTCAAAAACTTTTGGTGACTTCCCCTGCCTTCCAAACTGGGTGTAAATAGTTTTCCTGGCATTCAGGGCCCTAAGTAGTTTCATTTTTACTTTTCTAACATTCACATAATCTCTCTTGTGTTTTATTCTAGCTATGATAGATTGTTCCTGTCCTTCTTTCTTGTTTTACTTTCTTCTGTATCCATGGTGTCATCCATGAATAGAATAGGCTCCCCCACAGAATCACATTATGAAAACCTTCTTTCTTCAAAGTTAAATTCAATTACCTTTCTGATTCTCTTACCCTTAACAGTACCTATTAATTGCAAGGAACATTTTCCTCCTCCAACTTTTAATAACCTCCAGTCTCCTCTTTATGTTGATCCTTGATCATTTTTCTTCCTTTTAGCTATTTGTTTTTTATCCCCTTCTATTAGATTGCAACAACTAACTCCATCTTATTTTATCTTTGGATTCCTAGTGCTTAGGATAGTACCTTATTGTAGGCACATAATGAATATTTATCAGCTGAATTGCTGAAGTTCATTTTTTGTCTTTATTGTTGGCTCTACAGTGAAAATAGTTCAGTTCCTAGACCTTCCATCCATTCACCTTTGGATATGGTAATGACTGATCTGCAAGAGCTAGAAATTGAGGACACATTGGAGCTACAATTCAAACAACTTAGTCTTCCCCAGTTCTGCATCTCTGTTTTGGAATCTGCAGTCCCTCTCTTAAGAACAAGTGAGTTGGTTTGAACAGTTACTTCTTGGGGTCATTTTATATTAAAATTTGTGGTGTTTTTCAGAAGTCTTGCATCTTTTCTTTCCTTGTTAAAGCAACCACAAAAGGGCGTTCAGACTCTCTGAGATTATGTTTTTCTTGGACAGGTGGTAGAAGATAGAAAATAGAGGTTGAATAAAAATACAGATAGCTATAAAGAATGCCATGTCACCAGGCTCTTTCAGTGTGGTTGACAAAAAGAGTTCATAGACAATAATAGTAGCAGTAATAGTAGTAGCTTATGCATATTTAGTACTTTTGAGTTTTTGAGGGGGTTTCTTCACAACTTCATTGTGAGATATTAAGATAACTCTTAATATGCAGATAAGAAAACAGAATCAGAAAAGTCCAAACTCAGATCTTTCTTGACTTGAAGCCAGAGCTTTTTACTCTACTTTGCTCTCTTTTATTCTGTCTTAAAGACTGTATGATGCATCCATTTTTAAAAAAAATACATTCTTTAAACAGAATCACTGAAAACAGTGAAGCCTGAATAAATCAAATTGAAAAGATAAACAAAAAAGTACTTGATCTTTCAGGAATTTTTTTGGAGAGTTTTTCACTTCAAATATTCTTGGTTGTCATTGAACATACTTTTACATAAAAATATCCTATGTGAATAATTTTTTAATTAATTTTTTTTCTTGCCATGATTAATATTAATGGGAAGCTATCATATTGAAATCTACTTGAAAGCATATTTTTAGAGGAAAAATTCCATTTAATTATTGACATTTCTTTTTTCCCATTTAGTCACGTATTAGAAATAAGTTTTGACTATTTTTAATAAAAGTTCTTGGTATTTATTTAATTTTTTGCTTGTTTACATTAACAGTATTATTGTTATTAGCAATGTTAATATTGATTTTTAATGCAGTTATATTCAGTAATTATAATATCCTGATTAATCATTCTTTCTCTAAGGTATAAAAGCTTGGAAAACAGTATTGCTTTTCTTAAAAAAAAAGTCATTATCTTCTCTGGCTCACAAACCTATCAAGATGTAAATACAAAATAAATAAGTTTATGTTTTTTAAAGTTCATATTCGGAGAATTTCAGATATTTCACATGTATATAGGTCTTTAAGGAATGCTTTCCAAAAGTGGGAAAAGAGGCTCTATTTTAGGGAATTGTGGTCTTTTGATCCTCCAGACCTTTACATTACTTTTTTCTCTTAGAAAACCTCCCTTCCTTAGTTTAAAAAAAAAAAGTTTTTTTTTTCTTTTGTTTCCCCCAATATACTACTATACTGACTAATAATTAGTGCTCTACTACCAGGGATGAGGATTATATTAATGTTAAAAATATATTTAATGAAGATTTTAAATTTTGACATCATGAACATTAGTTGTTAGTGCACAATATTTTTTTTTGATGATCTTAATTTTTATTTTTGTAGTTTTATGGTTTTAAAATAGTTTTATATGTTATACTTTTGCTTTTGACCTTTTAATTCAAAGCAAAAAGTAAAATTAATTGTCTTGTATTTCTTGGTAAGCTAATATTCTAATATTTCTCTTGTCCCTCATTTTTGTTAGGATCCTGTATAATTTGTGAATGTTGCTTAGTGAGAATACTTTTTAAAATGCTTCATTATAAGTCTCCTTTTGAAGTTACAGAGGCCTTTTATATATTAGTTTGTTTTACTTTTATTACCTAGAAATCTACTTTTTTTGCATTTAGTTGACTATTGGACATATTTGAAATATGAATATATATGTATATATTTGGAACTCCTTTATTAAAATGAAATTCTATACTCAGAAGACATTTTGAAAGATCATCTACTTTAGTCATTTTACAAATGAAAGACAGAGTATGATGAATTAAGTGACATATCCAACATCACTTAGTTTCTAAACTTTGTAATTCTTTTCCCCATCACATTCTATTGCTTTTTCCCCCCTATATTATTCTGCCTTTGGTATAAGTTGAGGATAACTTTATTCTGGGACTGGCATAAAATTATATTCCTCTTTTAGAATAGAGGCTCATATCTGGAATACCAACCCTTCCTTGGTAATATATCTAAGTCCAGAGACCATTCCTAGACTTAATTAATTGAGGTCCTTGCATGGGAAATGCTCATGACTAGTATAAATTCTTTCAAGAATTAAATTCATTTAACCAATATATGTCTATCAGTTTCCTCAGTTGAAAGCTTCTTGTACTTTCTCAGATCTAGGAAATAAAAGTGGACTCTTCTGAAATCTGAATTAGTTTATGTGAATGTAGTGTGAAACATTTATGATATTTTCACTTTCTTGGGGCATATTTTTCTGAAGAAATATAATTGTACTTCGTATAGCGCCTGACTTGAATATATATTTATCAACATCTGTTTATTTAAACTAAGTTTGTAGGATTAAAACCAAGATCTTAATGTTATTCATCAATAATGTCTCCATTTTCCTTCCCCCTCCAAAATCTAAACTAGTAAACTAAGATAGAAATCGAAATGACAGTTAATGATCATGAACTAGTTTGAGTGACAGCAGACAATATGTGCGTTAGCAGGAAGAGATAGGAAGTTTAGGAAGGATTCATGGAAGGAGGTACAATTAAATTGAAATGTAGAGTAAACTCAATCCCTCTTGTGTAGATTTAAACACAAAAATGTCAAGACCTCTTTATGAATTTATTTTTTAATTTTTTAAATCTTTTAAAGTATTAGTGCTGAGAATAGATTTAATCAAAACTCTCAATTCTAGACCTCAGCCTATAGTTGAACCAATATGAAGAATCCCCCTTTCTACCTGAGTGGACTTGGCTATAATTTTTCTTTCTTGTCTCTTTTTCATAGGGACAATTGTATTTGTGAGTAAGGAGGCTTTTGAAATTTAAGAAACTCTTGTATTGTAGATTCTGGGGAAAGAAATTTATATTCACAACAGACTATATGACAAGACTGGGTTTATTTTTCAGGGTTTATTTATGGTGTCTACAAGATTACTGTATTGTTATGCCCTTTTCAGGGTTTATTTTTGGTGTCTATCTTTCACCCAACTCTCATCTGTGACTGCAAGAAACTGTAATATTTGCAGTGGTCACACCCCAATAAACTGTTTTGGCAGATGGGCTAAGCCAGGTTGAGGATAGGTTGAGGATTAACTGATAGTCCTCAAACCTGGCAGTGAGTTAGGGAAAGAGGGTTTACTCCAAGCATGTCAAGGCTTCCCTTGGCAGAATGAGTGGGGAATAGTTTGTTCCAGTGGCCATAAAGGCACTGAAGCAAACTCTTTAGAACACTTAAATTGATTAAGATATTGAAAACACTAAGGTCATAAACTGCCACCAATATATGGTGACATCAGTCATCTTACTTTTGTCTTGCCACTGAGATGACTCTGCAAGAAAGAGTGAGATTCACATTCAAGTCAAAACATCACTCTGAAATTATTTAGGTCCTCTTTGAAAATGAAGGATAATCAGTGACATGACTTTTTTTTTTTTTTTTGCTTTTTTTTCTAAGGCAATTGAGGTTAAGTGACTTGCTCAGGGTCACACAGCTAGGGCATATTACGTGTCTGAGACCAAATTTGAACTCAGGTCCTCCTGACTTCAGGGCTGGTGCTCTATCCACTGCACCATCTAGCTGCCTCGACATGACTTTTCTAGCACTGCTAGGTTGAAACTAGATCTTTGGTGTTTTTTAGTTATATCTCTTGCTGGCTAAAAAAAAAGGTTTTCACTGAAATTTAACGATGTGGATTTTTATATTTTAAAAAATTAACATTTTTCCCCCTATTTACATTTGCAGATAGTATACAAATAACAGTACAAGTTCTGGAATTGCTTGCAGAAGTTGTGATACTTATTAGAAATTCATTATCTGAAGATATCTGGGATGACAACAGTCTTTTTGCTTTAGATTTGGTAAGACTTAGTAATTCTATTAAGGATTCACGATCTTTTTAGTGTATGTATTTTTTCATTGATCCAGAACTTAACTCACTGATGCCTTTCATTTCATGTGATCTTAAAGTCTTTGTTCTTACACTCTTAGATGATCATAATAAGCCAAAGGCTTTTTACTGGGTCTTTTAATGTTCTTTGGATAATGGTGCAAACACGAGTTAATCATCTGATATCCTTTGCTTATACTGCCTTATTTCCTCATCATATATCTCTGTAACATCTTTTGTTCCATTTTTTTGTACACTTGTCATTGTTGAAAATATATTGAAACCTACTTATACTCATTGTACATCTTTCTATTGAACTTTGCATCTCTATTTGACAATAAAAGTTTTCAGTGTCAGTGATAACATTTAAATATACCATGCTTATATTCTGTATCTAAGAAAGAAAAATCTTTCTAGTCTTGTGATTAAATGAATGGACATTGCAGAGATACCATGAATAACTCTTTTGACCTAAGAACAGTATAATTCATTTCAATTATAGTCAACAAACTTTGCTTGTAAATGTGGATGGACTTCACTAATTCCTAAAAGAAATCTCTTTCTCAGGGCAGCTAGGTGGTGCAGTGGATAGAGCACCAGCCCTGAAGTCAGGAAAACCTGAGTTCAAATCTGGACTCAGATACTTAACATGTCTTAGCTGTGTGACCCTGGGCAAGTCAATTAACCCCAATTGCCTCAGCAAAAAGGAAAAAAAAAGAAAAAGAAATCTCTCTAACCCTGAGCCTGCTACATCCTTATGCTTACTAGGGCTGCTTTATATTCTTCAGCTGTTTTTGATCTGTTTTCTATCCTCATAATCCACTAAAATGTCTGTCTACATTTTTTTTAAGTAAAATTTAGTTGATATTCTTAGTTTTTTATATCACTATAATATGTGAACCCATGGTTCTTTCCCCTTTCTCTTCCTGAGAGCCATCTCATATGACAGATTTTTTTTTTTTTTTGCTTTTTGCTGAGGCAATTGAGACTAAGTGACTTGCCCAGGGTCACACAGTTAGGAAATGTTAAGTGTCTGAGACCAGATCTGAACTCAGGTTCTTCCTAACTTCAGGGCTGGTGCTCTATCCACTGCACCACCTAGCTGACCCCAGATAATATTTTTTAAAAGAGGAAAAAAAAGTCAGCACAACTAATCAATACATTGAGTAAGTCCAAAAACCCGTGCAAGGTGTGATACCTGTGGACTTCCCATTTCCATGAAGGGATAGATCAGGTATGTCTTCCCTTATCTCCTCATTTGAGTTTCTTTGCTTTTTATAATGTTAATTTACTTTTGATTTTTTGATGTATAATTTTCTTTTCATTTACATTATTATAGTTACTGTGCATACTGTTTTCTTGACTCTGCTTACTGCACTCTGCATCTAAGATTCCTAAAGATCTTTCCATCATTTTCTTTATTCATTATACAGTGCAGCACAAAAAATGCTGCCGTAAATATTTTGGAGTATATGGGGATTTTTTTTCTTATAGATGACTTCTTTGGTATTTTAAGTCCAGTATTGGAGCTTGTGGTTCAAAGGGTACAGAAATTTTAATTACTTTATTTGCATAATTTCTAATTACTTTCCAAAATTGTTGTACCACATTACAGTTCTGCCAACAAAATATTAACATGCCTATCTTTATACAACTAACATGGGGCTTAGAACCAAGGGGCATTTAATACATGTTTGGTAATTGATTCTTACCTATCTCTCACTTCTTCACATCCTATTAATTTTTTTTCTCCAGTATCTTAGATGTCTCTTTAATATCTATTTGCAGAACTATTAGTTCAGGCACTTAGCATTTTTTGTCTATACATTACCTTTTGTAACTTTTCCTCTTGCCAACATAATTATCCATCCTCTTTAAAGTTACATGTACAATTTTCCCAATATAAGTCCTTTTATGATATTGTCATTCCTTTTCTCAGTATCTCTCTGTGACTTCATATTACCAATAGAATAAAATACTTCTGATCCTGGCATTTAAAGCCCTCTTAAAATTTTTCATAATTAATGTAGTATTTTAAGGCCTAAGTACCTTACTTTCTTCATCTATAAAGTTGGGACAATTAAGAACATTTGCCCCAGTATAGTTTTTGTATAATACTTTTGAAGTTGTTGGTTCAAAGGCATACTGGTATAATACTCTTTGGAGGTTTTCTTATATTAAAAATTTTCATTTAATGAACTTTTTCTTTGAAGTGTAAAGAATATATTATCACTTGTGACTAAAATTAACTGAGAAGTTTTTTGGTTGTAAGACTTTAATCTGCAAATTAATGGTTCACTTTTTACTTTGGGTGCTGTTCTTTTTGATTGTAGTGAATTATTTTTATTTTAAAGGTTAAATCCCTTGCTTTAAGTTTTGGCTCCTGGTTAGAATTATTAAGTCAAGTAAAAATATTTGGAATAAGTAGAAATGATGTAAAAGATTTTCTAAGAATTATATATTCTAAGAACTGAAATTTTTTTTTTAATAAGAAATAATTTAGAGGCCAGTAAAATTTACCAGTTTCTTTCATTGACGTGAATTAGAGAAATGGCATATTTGAAATTGGCATATTTGGTATAGCTAATTGACATGCCTTAAATACTGGCAACAGTATTAGTTTGTCTAGAATTTTTTTCTTCTTTTAATGTAATACTTTTTTCCCTTGATTATCCTAATATATTGCTAATGAGCTACCATTGGGGAATGAGATTTTCCTCATAAATAAATTTTATGTCATTTTATTTAAATAAAATTTATGTGCCAGCTAGATGGCACATAGTGGATAGAGCACCAGCCCTGAAGTTGAGAACCTGAGGTCAAATCTGCCCTTAGACACTTAACACTTCCTAGCTGTATGACCCTGGGCAAGTCACTTAACTCCAATTACCTCAGCTAATTAATTAATTAATTAATTCTAGATTATTTAAATTTTGCTTCCCAAAAATGCCATATTCTCAAAAACATTTTTGTTGGGGACCTTTAAAAATATCTTAAACAGAAAATAGCATAATGTTAAATATTTTTTTAAGGCATTGTACACTGATGATTGTAGGAGTTATTACAATATACAAAAATGTTTGCTTTCTGTACTAAATGAATCAGGACTGCTTCACCCTCTTACCTCTGCGTCTTTTTTCTATTTTTTTCTATTTTCTATTTTTTGTTTCTTTTCTAATGGTCATTTCTTAATTTAATTTCTTAATAATGCCATGGAAACATGAGTTTCAGTCAGTTTGGAAGGGATTTCTAATAGCAATCTATTTTAACAAACTTGAATGGACTTCCCACTACAACAGTAGTCATCTGGTATCTGCTTGAAGACTTCCAATGAAAGAATATCCATTGTCTCTTGAGGCAGGTCATTCAATAACTTTAGTTATCGTGACAACATAGGAAATAAGGTTAGACTAACATATTATATCTTTTTGATAAAGCCATGATGAGTCTTTGTGATGACTTCTGTACTTTCTAGATATTCCTCAACTATCTCTTTCCAAATGTGTTTGAGAATTTTGCCAGGAATCAGAGTTACTCACTGGCCTATAGTTGGCAGATTTCCTTTTATTTTATTTTTTAAAAGTTGGGTCTTTTTCATGCTATTTTCTTTAATCTTTTAGATATTACTGACAGTAGTTCATCAGTCCCAACAGGCAGTCCTTTCAGTACCCAAGAATGTAGTTTTCTGGGTTAGATTAGTTGAAATTATCAGTGACAGCTAGGTGATGGAATACTGTCTCCTTTATTAGTTGCTTTTGTACTTTTCTATCTAATATAAAGGCCATTTTCCTTGGAAGAGAAAACAAAGTAAAAATTGAACAGTTCTATTTTTTCTTGGCCATAATTATTGTCCCATTGACATTAAGCAATAGTTCTAGCTTTTCATTGATCTTCCTCTTTTCCCCAATATACTTTAAAATTTTTTTTTCTTGCTCCATTAATGTTCTCTTAATTTTTTTTGGTGTGATTTCTGAAGTTTGTTATATGCCTATTTACCTTATTAATATATAGTTAAAGTATACCCCTTAAATATATCCTCTTTCTTTTGAAGAAGGTTTATTCATTCAGAGCTATATATTCAGTTGTAGATTTCTTCCTCCTAAATCTGGGTGATAATTAAGTCAAATTTGCAATCTTATTTTGAATATCTTGCTGACTAAGTATTGTGCATTTGTACAGGGTATCCTAAAAATCTTAGTGAAGTTGTAGTTGATTAAAAAAAAAAATTGTGACTACACTATGACTTGGGATACCCTATATGTAGATATTTGAAGCTGTGGGTTTCTGGGAGGGTCTCTTTTCTTGGATTTTGTCTTCTAAGAAATAATGTGTATTTCAGCTACTATGCTTCTGTCTCTTGTCTCTGTGTCTTTCATTTTTTCCTCTCACTCTGCTACTTATTCTCATTCTAAGTTGCTTAACCTCTCTGGGCCTTACTTCCTTCATCTGTAAAATAAAGAGTTTAGCTTTCATGATTTCTAAGATCTCTTCTAACTCTAAAATTGTAATTCTGCTTTGAGAGTGTGTGAAAAATGAGAGTCAAAGGCATTGCTTAACATTTATTTATTTATTTTGGCATTCGCTTTTAGAGTAATAATCCATTAATCTTTCAGTTCAATTCAACATTTCTTAAGTGCCTTCTTTGCAAAGGACTGGGAATAGAAAGGAAAAAATGAAACAGTCTCTGTCCTTAGAGAGCTTATATTTTACATTGACATGATTCGCAGTTCTTTGATTCCAGGTCAGGTGTCTACACTATCTTGCTCCTCAAGTTTTTAGATTTTTGTTGTGTTAGTGATTTTTATATCTTCCTGATTGAAACTTGCATTTGAACTTAGATGAGGAAGTAGTTTTCTATTTTTTGATGGGTCTGGATTTTGTTATGCTTAATACATATTTTCTTCTGTTGTTACTTTGATAAACATATTGACCTGTTTTATAGCCCATTTTCAGTTGTTATATAAACTGCATATATTTTGTTGTTTGATTCAT
>JAJPUD010001046.1:277134-357879 GCA_023553655.1 Myrmecobius fasciatus | reverse complement strand
CAAAGCTGACATTTCTAATACAATATTAAATAGTAATGATGACAGTGGGCAGCCTTGTTTCACTCCTGATCTTATTGGGAATAGTTCTAGTTTGTCTCCATTACATATGATGCTTGCTGATGGTTTTAAGTAGATGCTACTAATTATTTTAAGGAAAAGCCCATTTATTCCTATACTCTCTAGTGTTTTTAATAGGAATGGGTGTTGGATTTTATCAAATGCTTTTTCTGCATCTATTGAGATAATATATGGTTTTTGTTAGTTTGGCTATTAATATAATTGATTATTCTGATAGTTTTCCTAATATTGAACCAGCCATGCATTCCTGCCATAAATCCTACTTAGTCATAGTGTACTATCCTGGGGATGACTTTGTAATCTCATTGCTAATATCTTATTTAACATTTTTGCATCAATATTCATTAGGGAAATTGGTCTATAGTTTTCTTTCTCTGTTTTCACCCTACCTGGTTTAGTTATCAGCACCATATTGGTATCATAGAAGGAATTTGGTAGTATACCTTCTTTCCCTATTTTTTAAAATAGTTTGTATAGTATTGGAATTAATTGTTCTTTGGGTTTGGTAGAATTCACATGTAGATCCATCCGGCCCTGGAGATTTTTTCTTAGGGAGTTGGTTAATAGCTTGTTCTATTTCTTTTTCTAATATGGGGCTATTTAAATAATTTATTTCCTCTTCTGTTAACCTGGGCAATCTATATTTTTGTAGATATTTCTCCATTTTATTTAGATTATCAAACTTACTGGCATAAAGTTGGGCAAAGTAACTCCTAATTATTACTCTAATTTCCTCTTCATTGGAGGAAGGTTCTCCCTTATCATTTTTGAGACTGACAATTTGATTTTCATCTTTCCTTTTTCTTATCAAATTAAGTAAAGGCTTATCTATTTTGTTGGTTTTTTCATAAAACCAACTCTTAGTTTTATTTATTAATTCAATAATTTTATTATTTTCAATTTTATTAACCTCACCTTTTATTTTCAGAATTTCCAATTTGGTATTTAATTGAGGGTTGTTAATTTGTTCTTTTTCTAGTTTTTTTTTAATAATAAGCCCAATTCGTTGATCTTTTCTTTCTCTATTTTATGCAAATAAGCATCTAGAGATATAAAATTTCCCCTTATAACCGCTTTGGCCGTATCCCACAAATTTTGGTATGTTGTCTCATTATTGTCATTCTCCTGGATGAAATGATTGATTGTGTCTATGATTTGCTCTTTCACCCATTCATTCTTCAGGATTAGATTATTTAATTTCCAATGAACTTTTGGTCTATTTTCTCCTAGCCTTATATTGTATGTGATTTTTATTGTATCATAATCTGAAAAAAGATGCGTTTACTATTTCAGGCAAAGCAAATTGTAAAGCATAGAAAAAATAGGGAGATATTATCTTCCATTGTAGTATTCATTGTTCTAATCCCAGAATGCAATGGATAATTGGTGATTTTATGCAATATTTTGGTATCAAATTGATTTATAGAGAACCTTTTCTAATTCTTATGAGGAAGATTAATATTCCTTTCTTTTTACTTAGAGCAGTTGGGGAAGATAGGTAGTAGAGTAGTTAGAGGGCTAAAGATGTAGTCAGGAAGATGTATGTAGTAAGTTAGACACTTATTAACTTTGTGACTCAGGGCACTTAACCCTATGAACCTTATTTTCCTCACCTGTAAAATGGAGAAGATAATAGTGTCTATCTCCCAGGGTATTTTAAGAATAACATTTAATAATATTTGTAAAGTGCTTTGTAAATGTTAGCTATTATTAATATTAAAAACTAAATCTAGTCTCTGTTAATGACTTGTTTATGTCAGATTTATAGCATTGTAATCATCTGAATAGATCTGCCAATATAACTTGCAAGAAACTGTATGTATCTTTAACTTTTGTTTAAAATTCACTTTTATTTTATTTTCAGTACTCTCCCTCCCTCAGTTGAGAAAATAAAAAAAAAACCAAAACCTGTTATAAACATGTATATTCGAGTAAAAAGAAAATTCCTACATTAGTTGCTTTAAAAAAAAAAAAAAGAAAGCTACTCTGTAATCTGTACTCTATATGGAAATTGATAATATGTTTTGTCATATTTCTGGGACTGTGGCTAGTCATTGTATTGATAAGAGTTCCTAAATCTTTCAAAAGCTATTTATCGTTATAATGTTATTATTATTGTATAAATTAGTTTCCTGATCTTATTCACTTTATATCACTTCATACAAGTGTTCCTCAATTTGTCTGAAACTATCCCTTATTAATGTCTTTTGTTTCTTCCGTAATCAGTTATTCCTAGAAACCTTCTTCCTCACAGAAAGCCATTTTATATAACAAACAGTATTTAAAAATTTTTTTTAACTTTTAATTTTTTTGTTCTTTGTTCATCAAGTAAGTGATCCCAATTCCTTGTCATATGATAGATACATGTGTTTTGAATTTCATATGAATTTTGTAGGTTTGAGTAAATTTTTTTTGCCCTACTAGTCCCACTATTCTCTGCAGAAAGTTTAAAAAATATTATCTGTTAATGTATTATAGAATGCAGAAGTATAATCTTGCTAATATTTTATTTAAGGTTTTTGCATCAATATTCATTACAGAAATTGGTCTATAATTTTCTTTCCCCATTGTAGCACTTCCTGCTTTAGATAACAGCACTATATCTGTGTCATAAAAGGAATTTGTTAAGATTTCTTCTTCCCCTATTTTTCTGAATAGTTTATATAGTATTGAATTTAAGTTTTGGTAGATTTAACTTGTAAATCTATCTGGCCCTGGAGATTTTTACTTAGGGAGTTAATTAATGGCTTGTTCAATTTCTTTAAGAAATATAATCTTTAAATTGTAGTCTTGTCAAGATCAATATATCACTATATTTGTCAGTTCTTGCAGAGTGGTGATATTCCATTATGTTTGTTCATGTATCATAATGTGTTTACCAATCATTAGTCAATAGGCATTTCCTTTGTTTGGAATTCTTTGCTATCAAAAAAAATTCTTAGATGTCTATCTGTATCTATTTCTTTTTATCTTTTGATCTGTCTGTCTGTGTCTCTGCTAGATATTGGTATATATAAGGATTTTCTTCTCCATGCCGTTATTGGTGTATAAATCTAATAATGGAATCCCTAACATTAAAGAGTATGGACATTTTATTCACTTTATTTGCATAATTCAAAATTGCTTTCCAACATGGTTGTATTGATTCACAGTTTTACCAATAAGATCTTAGTGTGCCTTTGATTCATTTGTAAAAGAAAACTAAAAAGAATAGTATTGCATAGTGATTAATGAAGTCACTTTTTTTCTGTAAGGAGCTTGATCTTTTCAGGTACTATATTTTTGTTTTCACTTGGGAAATTTTCTGACTCATTTCGTGGAGGAATTTAAAATTTTATCAAGTTTTTCAGTTTGACAATTATTCTTTGATTGCTTTTGGTATCTGGTTCTAATTGGCATTTAATATCTACAAGCATACTTTTATATGCCCTTTGCTATCTATAGTTACTGGACACATAACAGATTCAGTAAATAAATTATTAATATATGTAAGATATATTTATACTTATTGATTAACATGTGCAAGATATATAAAATATACAAAAATACTAATGGAGTAATGAGAGACTAGCCAGAGGTTTATATATTAAGGTTTGATGATACTGCTAGCAATCTAATTATGGTGGGGCTTGAAATCTTACATGAAGTTAATATCCCTTTTCTTTATGATTTCACAGAACAATTTTTTGGTATGAGGTTTTGGTAGCTTTTTGATAAAGGGATAACTTGATACTTTGTTCTTTATTGTTTACTCAAAAATGGCTCTGTATTATTTCCTTGCAACCATTATTTACACTATTTTGTGTATTCTATTTTCAGAAGCTAAAGCTGTTTGTAGTCATGGATTCACTTGGAGAAACCATCTTCTACCACAAAAACAGTGTCAATTCCGAAGGGTCAGATACAGTGATGTTAGTGAACCATAAAATGTCTTTTGTCAGCATCTCACTTTTTACTGTTAGATTGTTGCAAACACTTCTTCCTGTAGAAAAGGTATGAAAGATACATTTTTTTTTAATTTCTAGCTTATTAGATAATGTCAAGGTTTTGAATGAAAAATATCTTTTGACAGGAAAAGAAAAAGTATTTTGTTTTTGGTTAGGTCAGATGCACAGAATTTTTTGAATACATTGTATAAACAACCAATTGCACAATTTTAATGTAAAATCTTTCCATAATTTCAGGTAAAATTACATTTAAAATGATTATCTTAAATTTACTTTATGTAATAGAAAGAGGACTGGCTCTGTGGTCAAAGCCTCTGTTACATTCCTGCCTCTCATACTTATGACTGTGTGACCTTAGAAAAGTTATTTAAAAGTTTATTTAAACTGCTTTGATCTTAGTTTCCTCAATTCTAAAATGGGAGAATCAAACTGGAAGGCCTCTGATTTACCTTTCAACATTAAATCTATGATCCATAAAGTAGTTGAAATATAGTATTCATAAATTGGTTTGATTTCTGAGTTTTGAAAGTCCCTAGAGGGATTAATACGGTATTATAGAAAAATTCCAAAGACTATTGATTCCAAGGCAGTTATATTTTAACTAGTGAAATTTTTATCTTATATGTATCTCTGTGAATACTTATGAATAAATTAGCAAATGGTCGCCTAGAAAATATCAGTGTTAGATGAAGTGAGTAGTTATTGAATTGCCCTCTTTGCTATTATATTTCATTATCCTTATTCCTTTATCCAAAATAATAGAAATTTTAAAGAAAACATAGGTAAAACTATAACTTGACTTGCTTAAATTTTAATCCTTTGATTTGTGTTATATGAGGTTATGCTGCCCTCTGTTGCTTGCACATTCAATTGTGTTCTGAACAGAGTGTGGAAAGCAAAAGAGAGCATTTTTCCTCTTTTAAACACCCCTCCCCCCCAAATATTTTTGACTAGGGTTTGGAATACAATCTATTGTCATGGAACAGAAGAAAGCTAACTTGTCCAGAGCGAGAGTTTGAACCCATGACTTCTGCCTCAATTAAGTGATTCTCTGAATCTGTTATAGCCATTGCATAGCTATAAGTATGAAAGGAGACAAATGAGATTGCCCCTCTTCCAACAGAGACCTCATTTTGACATAAAAGTCCTATTTGCTGATACTGAAAAATGAAGTTTCCTTTGATTTTTCTAATGCTTTTAAAAGACTCCTGTGTTTGTTCTCTTCCTAAAAATTTCTCACTTATAGTTTTAGTTTGGAAATTTCATTCTTGGTGCTTTTTTAAATGTATATTTCTCAAATTTCTTTTCATTAAAAGCCTTTACTTTTTCAACTAGTTTAGCTTTTGAAAATATTTCAAACTATGTGATTTCCATAAAATAAGGAACAGTGAAATATTCCCTCATTAAAGGCAAAAGTTTAGCTGCAGTAATGAGCTTTGTTACTTCATCTTTTGTTCCAAAAGTTTAAATTGTCTTTCCTTTCCTTATTTATTATTGAAATTCTACCAGGAAACCAGAAGTAATTTTAAAAATATAAAATATGGAATCAGTTGGAAAGGCCCTTACTGGTCATATGGTCCAAACTGAACCTGAAAAAGAATCTTCTCTGAAGCTTACCAAATAAGAGGTCATCAGGACTTTACTTAAATACCCCTTGTGAAGGTCACTTTATTTTACTTTGGAAGTTTTTCCTTTTATAAAGCTTAAATTTGCTTCTTTGCAACTTCCAGCTATTGTTCCTAGTTCTACTTTAGTGGCAAGTAAAGCCTCATTATTCTTTAACTTTATAGGTTTTCAAATATTTTAAGGCAGCTGCTCTCTTTTATCTATTATTATGATCTATCTTTTTTTCTTTTCTTCTCCAGATTAAACATCTATAACTTCTTTCAAACAATCCCATTTGATATGAGCTTGAGGCTCTTCCACATCCTGAGTGCTTCTTCTGGACAGTTTAACATTGTCCTTCCTATTATAATTATATATTTAGTAGCATGCTAACCCTTTATATTGATCATGAATTTTGGTGCTATAAATTGGTTCTCCACATTGAATATGGGGACATTTTAAAGCTTAAACTTAATATCTCTTCTGAAATAACAATTTATTGCTTTTTTCTTTCCCTCTTCATTTTAAACATTGTGCTGATAAGGACATGTATGTATTTTGCATATATGTGTTTGCATTAAAATTAATTCTTTTAAATTCTATTACAGGCAAGTCAGTTTTTGCCAGAAAGCTTGATGACTGCATTGTTTCATATTTCTCTGGAAATGCCTTTGTCCTTGGAATATCCAAATATTCATGAGGCTGTTATTGCCTATTTGGAACAGCTGAATTCTGAAAACTATACTATTTATAAAGGAACTGCAAAGATAGTTTATTCACTTGATTGCTGCTATAACTTCATGATTGATATGATGAAGGAGGTAGAAAACTTTTACATCTAACATAAAACCTGTTTTGACAAAGTCTTTACACAATTTAAGTTGTAATGTTTAACCAGGAAGGACAAAAACCTTGCCAGTTGTAGGTATAATTTAAAAATTACTGGTAGCATTAATAGGAAAAAAATTTAAAAAGTTTCAAATATCTGAAATAAATAGCAATAGTTACTAAATGAAATGATATTTTAGTGCTTATTGACAAATATTTGTTAACTTAATATATGAGCATTCCAAACTTATGAGCTAGATTTTTATAGGGTCCCTAACTAGGAACTTTGAAAAGTGTACTTTTTAAAGTGTATTATCATAATAATGATCATATAACTCATATCTCCCATTAGAGGTCATTCACTACGTGATTTCTTGTTGTGTACCCCAGTGACCCGGAAGAGTTAATGTGCCTCTTAATTGATAAAACAATAACATAAAACTAATTTATTTAGTCACTGGAAAGACTAATCCCATTTGATTTTTGACCTGAAAACCTACTAAGTACTAAGATACTAAAGATCACAAAGGATGTAGCACTTGAATTCTTGTTCTAGTTGTACCCCATTTTTATGCCAGTGGTTTAAACCAGGATTAAGTATAAGTGTTTCTGCTTTGGATATTTTCATAATCTCATAGATCTTTGAGGTTAGGGGCCATTGCATTCTTTTATTTATAACCACAGTATCTTGCACTCTGCTGCCATAGTTGGGACTATAAATGTTTATTGATTTATTGATAATTCTTTTATAGCATAGTGCCTTATGTAATAGATTTTTAATATATGTTTATTTAATGAGTGAATAGGTCAGTTAATAACCATTAAGTATTTATTTATTGGATGATTACTATTTTCCCAACACTGTTCTTTGAGGACCACGCAATAAGTAGAAGACATCTTCATTATCTTTGAAGAGTTTGTAATCTAGTTAAGAGTACAAAATTTAAAAGAATTAAACACAGATTCTTGCAAATCTATTGCATTTCTAAACTTAGTTATCACTGTATTTAGGTAGAGTGAGTATATGCTGTTTGTATAATGATTTTTAAAAATGTTCTCTTTCCAATTCCATAGAGCTGAAATGCTTAATGTATTTATACAAAAGTATACTTAGCAGAATGAGTAATGACCTCAGAGTCTAAGAATGTTCTAATTATTAGAAACTGCTCAGTTGGCTGCTGAGGATTGTATAATACATGAATCTGACATTTTCCTATTATGTTCTACATCTTTTCCAGGGAGAGAAGAATCTTGTTGAATTAGTGGAGATGGCAAACCAAGCTATATTTAGCCTTTCTTATCATCAAAACTTCCCACTAATAAAGAAGATCATCTGTCTGTGTTCAAACATGTAATAATTCCCTTCTTACAGTGGTTATGTTATATAAGATGAGATTATTTGTTTAGAATTTGATATTTCTTAAAGATTACAGGGAGTCAAGATGGCAATATTTTTTAATTTTAAGAATTTTTTCTTTTTGTAATATTTCTTTTAAATGACATTGCCCAATTAATTCCTATATAATCTGTAGAAGGAAACTTTTTTAATGTTAACAGCTATAGGTGTAAACCCATACCATTATGATAAAATTTCTACTCACTTGTTTTGATGCTTAAAAACATGGTTCAGTTGAATTTAAGCCCATTTTTCCATTAAACAAATGTTTATTAAACATTAAACATTATTAAACCCAACAGTAAGATTATAAAAAAAAATACAAAACAAAATAATCTATGTTCTTAAAAGGCCTTCATTTGCTTATAGTGAATACTCAAAAGCAGTGGGGTGGTCCTGAAGGTTTGGATCTGATTGACTTTTATAGTGGGATTCTTATTTGGTTGGGATCCAACTGTACCTAATAGACAATGCCTAGAAATGAGAAGATTTGACTACATATGAAAACCCTTCTTTTTGCAAAAATAGGAAATTATGAAGTTGATAGGGCAGTTTCTCTTGCAGGGAATTCAAGTTAAATGGGGGGATAAGCTCAGGCACATATAGCAGGACATCTTCCAAATGACCCAATCAAATACATAAAAATGATGGGGTTCCAATATAATCCTTATGATGTTTGCAACTATCTCAAAGAAATGTCCAAGACAGAGTTTTAAAAAAGTAACTCCTTTTCTTTGTAACTGGCACAAGGTCAACTCCCCAAGAGAGTTTTCCTTAATGAATTCCATCAATTTTTTAGGAATTATCAGCCTAATCGCTGATTTAACTTTTTCCAAAATGCACTTCTGAAATAATAGTGGATTATATTTGTATTTGTGTGTGTGTGTGTGTGTGTGTGTGTGTGTGTGTTTGGACTGAACCTAGAATGTTTTGGTGTAAGGAACTCCCAGTGAGGAAATTTCCTCAGTTAATGCAGATTGGCACCTGCTCTATAACTTAGTTCCTTACTTTAAAAAAAGATTTTTTTTTTAAACCAAACTCATTTCCCAGTATGTCTCTTCCCAACCTTTTCCTTTGGATCTGTTAATTGCAACAAAAAATTAAAAAGAAGGAAAAATTAGTATAACATTACATTCTACATCATGTATTTTGTTTTGTACCCTCTAAATTCATTAATTCTATAACAAGTCATTATTAAGGATTCATATTAAGAATCTTGAGCATCCTTATATACAGTTGTCAAAGATAATAACTAATTGTTTTATTTAGGAGTAGATTTTTTTTTTTCAGGAGTCAGCTATTTCCATTAGTTGGCAAAGTAGAAAATCCATAAAGTCACTCCTGTGGCTTTTATTTCCTATATTTTTCAGCTATGCTAAGCTAAGAACAAAAGAAAATACAATATTTTTTAGGTTTTGCTTATTACTTATCATTAGTTATCCTAAGTCCAAAATAAATTGTCATGGATTGAATATCAGAGTATGGAATTTTTACTATAGCCATAATTTGTTTTAGACATGAAGACAATAGAATTAAAGATTTAAATTAAACTAATTAGGGAATAGAAGACTAAAGAATTAAAAAAATATGGAGGACTTGGAGAAGGTCCCACTAATAATAATGAAAGCAATTAAGGAATTAGAAACGTGATGAAAAACTAAAAATAAACAACATCCATCTATCCTAGAAAATAAAAGTTAGAAGGTGCCAAATGAGCAGTGGTTACTATTTTCTATTTCCTCTGCAGATAGAGCAGGAGTTAATTTAGCAAAAAGTTTATTTTAGACACACAGAGATATAATCAGGTATGAATGAATTACTAAAGAAGTCAATGGATTTTGTGACCTAGAATCTCTTTAAGAACTTGTGATTGCTTTTTCTGGAATTGTATTTAGGTGTTCAATAAATACTTAAGGGTCCATTGAATGGGTTGGATGGAATAAATTACAGAATTATGTAATTGTAATTAGGGGGGTAAAGGAGGTGGGGAGCTATGGCATTTTTTCAGCCTTTTTTGTTTCCTCATACTTCTACATTTGTTTCATCATAGTTTTAAATTGAATTAGGGTGATAAAGATAATCTTACTCAACTAAATCTTCTGGAATGTCATGTAAAAGCTTTTTGAACTAGGTCAGATTGTCCTTTACATCTTCCGTCTAGATAACTCACCTAATACAATTTGGTTTAATAATATTTATGATTTGTAAAACACACATCTTGTTAGGACTTTTGCACTCTCTATGTCTGTCTATCTATGTATCTATTATTTTTTCCGCTGTGCTCCTTCTTGCACATATTTTTAAGATCATTTTTAATTTTTTTCTAAGATTCTTGCCTTTCCAGTGATTCTAGCAGGCATTGCTTATTTCCGTAGATGTCACTTAGCCCTAAAGAGATTTTTTCATAATAAATCCTTCTCACTATTTTGTGTCTACTTCTAATTAGTTTATTCCAACTCATACTTCCAGATGGAAATCTAAACAGACTAGCCCATTACTACAGGAAGAAATTCAAAAGGTATTCCTACATCTGCTGTCATATCCTTTGCTGCCTGTGAAAGCTGAAAGTTATCACTGCTGCCTGGAAATTGTTCAGGTTAGAATGAAATCTTATTTTTTAAAAGAAAAGAGTTATTTTTTTTACAACACAACTTATTAATTTCACTTGAATTAAATATTTATTAAGTATGCATAATATGTGGAAAGCACTGTGCTATGCCTTGGGATTTAGGGATTATATTTTATAGGGGCATACAATATAAGTAAAGTTTAAACAGTGAGTTGGGTGAGACAACCAGGGGGATAGGGAAAGGCATTGTTTAAGAGGGTATACCGGGGCAGCTAGTTGATGTAGTGGATAGAGCACCAGCCCTGCAGTCAGGAGGACCTGAGTTCAAATCTGGTCTCAGACATTTAACACTTCCTAGCTGTGTGACCCTGGGCAGGTCACTTAACCCCAATTGCCTAAGCAAAAAAAAAAAAAAATCTAAGAAGGTATATCTTAGGAAAGCCTAGAAAAATGTTAAGGATTCTATTTATTTATTTGGCTAGGCAATTGGGGTTAAGTGACTTGCACAAGGTCACACAGCTAAGATATGTTACATGTCTGAAGTCAAATTTGAACTCAGGTCCTCCTGACTTCAGGGCTGGTGCTCTAACCACTGCACCACCTAGCTGCCCTACCAGGAGCTTTTTTTTTTTTTTTTTTTTAAGAATTGTAATAATTATAGCTGATATTTGCATAATGCTTTAAGGTTTGTAAATAATTTCTATACTTTGTCTCATTTGGGCCTAATGAGATTCTTGAGAGGTAGATACTTTAAATATTATTATTCCCATTTTACAGATAAGAAAACTAAGACTCAAAAAGCTTAAGTGATATTAAGTGTCAAAAGACCCAAGTTTTCTTAAGACCAGAAACCAACGTGAGAAAAATTTTTGGCACTTGAGATAGCATACTAGTCTAGTAGATGGAGTAGTGAATTCTAGGAGTGTTTAGTTGGCCATTTTGTCTAGAATGTAGAATATTTGATGGAAAGCAGTTGAAATTTTCATTTGAAATATTACTTTGGAGTCAGATTTTTCATTAAATGCCCAGCTAATCAGCTTTATTTTAGAAGAGCTGTCTTAGACAGTTTGATTCCAGGGAGTGATATGGTCAGACCTGTGCTTTAAGAAGATGTTTTATTAAGTCTCTGCAGGATGGATTGTAGAAAAGAGACCCTGGAAACAAGAGACCATTGTAATAGTCCAGGAGAGTTACTGATGAGTGCCTGAATTATAGTGGAAGTCATGTGAGCAGGGAGGTTTTAATTTGATTTTGTTTTCTTTTGATTTTATGAAATTGGTTTTAATAAATTTCTTAAACTTTCTTGAATTTTTAAGAACTAATTCAGTTAACATAAGAATTTTAACATAATTTTACATTTAGTGGTTAAACCACTTTATTAAAGTTTCTACTATTTAAAATATTTGCTCTGTCATATTAAATTAGTAGATATTACTATTACTTAGAAAAAGTTGAATTCTGTAAAACTGATTTACCATTGACTTGAGTTTTATATTTTTGGCTCCTCTGACCTTAGTTTTTAATCTTTTGTTTTTTAAATAAAGAAAATAATTAAGTATCCTCAAATGTTAGGATTGGCTTTAATCCATCATTTCATTAAGGCAATCTCATTTCATATTCCTTCACTTAATGTACTCTACACCCTAGATAGGCTGCATTTCTGTTTCCATGCATTTTGCAGACTAACCTCATTTCTGGAATTTCCTCCTTTCTCATCTCTGTCTTTCAGAATCCTTATCTTTATTTAAAGCTTAACTTGAGTGTCACCTTTTCTGGGAAGCCTTACTGACCTGTGTCCCTTACCTTCTCACTGACTATATCAGATTTCTTTGGTATTTACTTATCTCTGTACATGCCATATACTGTAAGCCTCTTTAGGGCTGGGACTATTTTTTTTCCTTTATATCTTTAATGCAATTCTTTGTATACAATAGATGCTTATTAAATGTCTGTGGAGTTAAATTGAATTAAGCTGATTTAATTGTAATTGCTTTATTCATGGCTACTTGTTGTACGTGGCTAAAAGGATTGTTACATGCAAACATTTAAAAATTTTGTCATTTATTCTTGACCACCCTTTCATTTTAGCAGCTTTTTAAGAAGTCTTGACTATTGACTTTATTTTTTGGTTTATTCCTGAAGGTAAAATAAAAATTTTGAGATCAACACTTATAGAACTGAAATGTTAGAACTAAAAGAAAGCTTAGAGATCATCTTGCTATATTACATAGGAGAAAAATAAAGTCTGGAGAAAGTAAGTGATTTAGTAAGTAGGTCTCTAAGGTAATATGCTAGGGATCTGTCCTTGGCCCTGAGATAGTTAACATTTTTATTAGTCACTTGGATAAGGGAATTGATGACATGCTTATTAGATTTGCATATGACAGAAAGATGGGAGGGATAACTCACATATTGGATGATAGCCAGAATTCAAAAAGTTCTTAGCAAGCAAGAATGTTGGACTGAATTTAATAAAATGAATTTTAATAGGGATAAATGTAGACTCTTATGTTTAGAAATAGACTTCAACAAGAGGTATGACTAGATAGCAATTCATCTGGATTTCTTAATACTGTGATATGTCAGTGAAGAAACCTAATTCATTTTTAGCCTCTATTCATGGATCATAGTGTCCAGAACTATGAAGAAAACAACCTCCATTATATCCTTAGTCAGGTCACAACTGTGGAATTGTATTCAGTTTTGGAAAAAACATTTTAGTAAAGACATTAGTAAAATAGAAAGACTCCAGAGAAGGGTAACAAGGATTATTAAAAACCTTGATATAATGTCATATGATGGAATTGGAGAATAGAGGCCTTGGAGGAAGAGACATCCCATGGCTGTGTTCAAATATATGAAAGTATGCCAAGTGGAATAGACTTTAGATTTGCTTTGCTATCCTCAGAAGAAATAATTAGAAGCAATGGATAGATGTAAAGAGGCAGATTTAGACCTGACATAAGGAAAAACTTCCTGAACAAAATTATCTGAAATTGGAGTGGGTTACCCTGGAAGATAATTGGTACTTCCTTGCTAGAGTTCAAGGCTGAATGAGCCTTTTTAGGTATGTTGTAGAGGAAATTTTCACCAAGTTGTAGATGATCTCTAAAATCCGTTCCAATATGGAGATCTTGTGATTATATGACTTTTTTTCTCATGTAACACTTAAGCACAGAGCCAAGACTAGGACTACACAAACTGACTTTAACCTCTCTTTTTGGGCTACTCACATATTAATTTCTTTGATACACTTTGGGGTGAAGTTACCCGAACCTTGATATTTCTTCACAAGGCATTTTATCTCCTTTGTATGAGATTTTGCACAGGCTATTGGACCTCATGCTTGGAGGTCTTTTTCTATACCTCCACTCCTTAGTTTCCTTCCAAATTCAGCTAAAATGCTACATCATATATGAAGCCTTTCCTGATTTATCCAACTTTTAGTACCTCCCCTTACTGAAATTGCCTTGTATTTATTTTAGCTGAATTAGGAACATGTACACGCTACATCTCCTGTAGGATGTAAGCTCTTTGAAGACAGAGACAGATTCATTTTCTTTGTGTCTCCAGTGTCTGGTACATAATAGATCCCTAAAATGATTTTTAATGATACATTGTGTTAGAGAATATATCTTACTGTACACAGATTACTAATAATATTTAATACTTAATGCTCAAATTGATTTATATCATTAATTTGATATCATATATATCAATATATATAACACATATATGTAGATATATAATTTGATATGATGATATAATTATGTCATTAATTTGAATTCCTTGCAACAATGCAGATTGTAACCCATATATTATTGCCTACCCTTTCCAACTCTTGTTTTTGGTACTCCTATATGTTCTTCTCAGAGGCTCCACACAATATATGGGAGGGAGATTCTCCATGCTTTCTCTTGATATTTTTAGAATATCAGTGAAACACTCTTGGTTGTTCACCCTTGTGAAGTGATCAGCTCTTGGTAATGTGACCAGTCTGTCTTCTCTTATCATATAGTTCCTCAATAACATCTTTTATCTTTTTTTTTTTTTTAATTCCTCATAGATTTTGTAGGTTTTTTGACACAGCCAATGTTCTTTCCCCTATTGTCCTTGGTGCTCATAATTTCCATAATATTTTTGGAGGCAATCTTATTCCCTGACTTGCCATATAACTGTTATGGTAAAATATTGGTATTAAAATTACAGGCTTTTGTTTTTCTAGGAAGTGTGGGATAATTTAAAAGAGCACTAGAAAAGTAATTGAGCTAGGTCTTCTTTTCAGTTTTGTACTCAGTTCATTGTTCAACTGCATTTTGTACTGTCCATTCCAGAAAAGTTCCTGATGGACAAACCCTAATAAAAATACAATAAGAAATAGATAACATTATATTTTAAAAATATTTATTCTGTATATTGGATCAAGTACAAGAATGATGTAGAGGCTCCTGTTTCTATTTGAGTTGACCTCCATGCACTATGCCTCTAATTTAGCAGTATACTTTGTGTTATGAAATGAATGTGCTTTATTTTTTTTTTTTGTTTTTATCTCATTTCTTAAAATTTTCTCAATAATTCTCATTACAGCTCATATATTTCTTTAATGCTTACAAAGTAATAAAAATTATAACTTTGTGAGTAGTGAGTTTGTGTCTTTGGAACAATTTTCTCTGGCCTGTTCCAATTATATTGAACTTTCAAATTATTTTACAAAAAGTTTTCATCTAAATTTCTTGTTGAGTGAACAAAAAAAGTGCTGGACTGCTTAAAATGTTAATAGAAGAAAGTGGGAAATTCCCTTGTAATTCAATGTTGTTAATTTTACTTTTTAAATATTTTAACAATTCTTTTAAAGCATTGTTTAGGTATCAAGACTGTGACAGCCTCAGGCCATTCAATCTGTGATGAAGTTAATTTTCTGCTTCATCCAAAAGTGCTATATGAAATGTGTACATTTGGTCTTCAAGAATCCAAAGATGAGGTATGTATTAACACTAAGCTGAAAAGAATTCTTTTATTCTGCAGATATTGAATTGGAGGAAAAACCCTTAGTTTCTAATAATAGCTGAGTATTTTATTTTAAGCTCAAAAGAAACTGCCTTTTGAATAGACTCAATAAATATGGTGGGAAATATTTGGAGAATGTGACAACTGTAACATAAAAAAACCTGTGAGAAGAATTCAGGTCAGTTTTTTTTTTTTTTTTTTTCTTCATCTGAAAGAGAAAAAATATAGGTATCCAGATTATTAAGGAAAATTGATTCCTTAATATAAAGGGGAAAGAAAAACCTCAGACTTTCAAGATCAAGAATAGAATTGGTTAAGGAAAGATTTAATTAATAATGCTATGTAAGAATATATCATATTGTTGAAATTGAAATAATTTTTTAGACATGTTGTTACACATTTGAATTTTCTTTACTGGTTTGATGTGGATAGACCTAGTTTACCTTGTCAGTATTCCATCTCATATTTCATTAAATTGTTTCATTTTTGTTTTGAGCAGGTGAACTCTGTTGTCAAGAATATTCTGATGTATTTGCTTCAGGGACAATTGATTATGCCAACAGTGACCTGGAACAGGTTTATTGAGTCTCTTTGTCCTGTTGTTCCAATTCTACAGGTACTTTGTGCTTTTCTGCTTTTAAGGTCTTATTTATCTTGGACTGATTATAATTGATTTTTAAAACATTCATGCAGAAAAAAAGTCACATTTTAATAGAAATTTTGAAAAGGCCAAAAGTCAAAGTGTCTGAGAATAAGAAATAAATCTTATTTCTATCAGAAGCTTAAAAAATAGCTAATTTGTACACAAATTTGTATTCAGGCGGTAGGTGAAAGTAAGCTTGGTAATATTTGAGATTTTAACATCAATTAATCCACCCATGTTGGCCAGAGTGGTTTAAAATATTAGCATCAATTAAGTAATTAATAAAATTATAAGCTCATAGACTTAGAGTTTTGAAGGACCTTAGAGATTATTGAATCTAAAACTCATTCTTTTATAGATAAGGAAATTTAAGGCTAAAAAAAATTAGGTGATTTGCCCAGGGTTACATAGCTAGTAAGTTTCTGAGATAGGATTTGGATTCAAGTATTCCTGATGTCATTAATTCTCTTATTCAGTATAAGAATTAGGCAAGTCAGTCACTTGGCAATGGAGAGGTACCATCTGTGTCATTTGTGATTTCTATGTCACAGGGTGGATTTATTTGCTTTCAAGCCTCAAAAACTTGGTTAGAGTATTCTGTCTTGGCTTGAGGGTTGGGCGGGGTGGGGTAGTGGTGGCATGGAATGCATTGTGCTTTACATATTATTTTTATTTCTGTCTTAACAAACATCAAAATTTGCCATTAGAACATATACTCCCTTTAATAGAAATAATATTACATTACTTATTTTGGATGGCCAGTTTAAGTATATGAATGTATGGATTTGATAAATGGATAAGCCTAAATTCATAAAAATTGGTGGCAGGACTGGGCATATTATTATATTGTAAATGATTTGTCATATTTAATTTTCTCTTATTTATAAATATGATAACTCTTAGAACCTTTAGTTCATTGTTAATTTTTATTTATTGAATATATATACAAGTGCTTTGGTAGCATGTAGTATTAGTGACACATTGAGTCCTGGGAATTTTCCTAATAGAAAAAATTTTGAGAACCTGAATTATATAAATGAAGCTGTTTCTACTACTTCCTAAATGAAGCAACTGGCCACAGAAATGGTTTAATTATCAAACAATATAAATTATAATTGAGTGTTTTCTAGTCTAAACCATTCAACAAATTTAGAATACCTGCTAAATACTAAATACTAAAGATACTTGCTACATGATACTAAAAATAAAATACCAAAAAGCCCAAAATTTTTTATACTGCTAGTGATTTGTCATTCACATAGTAACGTACTGTAACAACGTCATCTCACACTTGGACTTAAGCGGTATGGTGTGTCTACCTGCTAGTAATCTTTCCCCATTTCAGCTCATTTTCTATTAAGACACCAAAATGATTTTTCCAAAGTGTTTGTCTAATTTTTGTTACTCTCCAATTCAGTAAACTCCAGTGGCTCCCTGTCACCTCCAGCATCAAATATAAAATCTTTTTGGCATTGAAAGCCTTCTGTAACTACTCCCCCTTATTTATTTTTATTTTTTTGAAATCATCCCAACACAAGCAACTTAAAATTGTGTCTTCTATGTATACTTCTAATTTTCCTAATAATGAAAAGTTCTTAGGAATTTGCATGTATCATTTTCCCATGTAGAAATGTAAGCAGTTTAACTTGATTGAATCTCTTATGACTTCTCTCTTCTGTTATCTTTTATGCTCTTCTTGAGTCATGTATTTGAAAATTAATTTTTTTTTAGGTCTGGTCTTTTCATCAGAAATGCTTGAAAGTCCTGTATCATTAAATATTCATTTTTTCCCCTGAAAGATTATACCAATTTTGTTGGATAGGTGATTCTTAGTTGTAATTCTAGTTCCTTTGCCCTTTAGAAAATTATCTTCTAAGGCTTCCAATTTAATATAGACGCTGCTAAATCTTGTGTTACTTTGACTGTGGCTCTGTGATATTTGAATTGTTTCTTTCTGGCTGCTTGCAGTATTTTCTCCTTCACCTCCTTCTTGAATTTGGCTGTAATATATCCAGGAGTTTTCATTTTGGGAACTCTTTCAGGAGGTAATTGGTGGATTCTTTCAATTTCTATTTTGTTCTTTGGTTCTAGGATATCAAGGTAGTTTTGTTTGATAACATCTTAATATATGATGGCTAAGTTTTTTTTTTTTTTTTTTCTTTTTAATCATGACTTTCTTGGTAGTTCAGTAATTCATAAATCTATTTTCCAAGAGTTGTTTTCCAGTGAGATATTTTCCATCTTCTTTTATTTTTTTCATTATTTGGATTTTGTTTGATTGATTTTTGATGTCTTATGGAGTCATTAGCTTCTACTTGCTCAATTCTAATTTTTAATGATTTGTTTTCTTTGGCGAATTTTTGTACCTCTTTTTCTATGTGGTCAATTTTGTTTTTAAGTTGGATTTTTTCCTTCAGTAGATTTTTGTTCTTATACCATTTGACCTATTTTTTTTAGTATTATTTTCTTCAGCATTTTTTTTTATTTGTGCCTCCTTTACTAAGTTGTTGACTTTTAAAAATAATTTTATTGAATCACTCACATTCCCTCCTGCCCCTACCTTAGTTTTTTCTCTACCACTACTATTTTTGTGATCTTTCAGGAATTTCTTTTTTTGGGGGGGGGTGAGGAGTGGGAGGGACAGTTAGAGAAGCTAAGACTAATACACATTTTTCTTTGAGGCTTTGCCTGTAGCTGTTGACATTGTTGTCTAATGAGTTTATGTTTTGATCATCATGTCACCATAATAACTTTCTGTGGTCAGGTTCTTTTTTTGTTTCCAGCCTATTTCTTGACTTTTAATTTGATATTAAAGTTAGACTCTCCTCCAAGGATTGAGGGGACACTGTCCCACGTTTCATGATTTTTGTGCTGCTGTTTTCAGAGATAGTTCTGGTGGTCTGTAAGTTTTCAATTCTTCAAGGTGGTATGATTTAAGGAGAGGTGTGACCACATCTTCTGGCCCATGCTCTTATTTGTGAGTGACTATAAACGCTCTTTTCTGTCCTGGAATTATGACCAGGGTTGCCACTCCAGCTAGTGCTTCTCCTTGTACTAGGACTGTGCATATGGACAGTGTAACAGAGTCATCTACCAGAACCAGTAAAAGGTCCCATTAAACTTCTTTTGACTAGTTATCTGTGATCTTAAAACTCTAGAAGCCATAGTTGCTGATTCAGTTGCCCTCAAGGCCTCATGCAGATTTGCCAGAGTACAACCTGCTCTCTACTATGCTCTATTCTCAGTGTGAGATAGATCTTTCCTTCTGACCTTCTGAATTGTCTTGAGCTGGAAAGTTTTTTTTTTTTACTCTGTTCTTTTGTTGGTTCTGCTGCTCCCAATTAATTTTGAGGCATTATTTTAATGTTGTTAGAAGGGGAATTTGGGAATCCTTAGGTGAATCCCTGACTTTGCTCTATCATTTTGCCTCTGTTCTTCCTATTAGAACATTTTTTTAGAGAAATCTGGTGGTACAATACATGGTGTGTGTGTGGTGTGGTGGGCCTGGAAGCAGGAAGACCTGAATTCAAATTTTGCCTCAGATATTTAATAGTTGTTTGACCCTGGGCAAGCCACTAACTATATATTTAGTTTCCTCAGTTATAAAATGGGGATAATAAATAGTACCTACCTCACAGGGCTGTTGTGATATTCAAATGGCATAGTACTTTGCAAAAACTTAATTGCTTCCCCTTTTCTTATTAAGCACCTACTGTGTGCTAGACACTCTTAAGCACTGGGGATATAAAGAAATGTAAAACATCATTTGTGCCTTCAAAGAGCTATTATTCTAAGGGGGGAGTCAACAAGTAAATAATTATGTACCACATAAGATATGTACAAAATAGAGGAAAGGTAATTTTAGAGAGAAAGCATTAGCAGTCAAAGGACTGAGAAGAGCTGCAGTATATGAGCTAAGTTGTATCTTAAAGGAAGGGAAGAGCATTATAGGCATACAGGACAAGCCAGGGAAAAGGCATGGACTATAAAATAGAGTGTGATGTTCCAGAAATAGCTAGAAGGCCAGTGTCACTGAATCAGAGGATATGTGTAATGGAGGTAAGTGTGAGAAAACTAGAAAGGCAGAAGAGGTCAGGTTGTGAAGGGTTTTGAATACTAAACAGAATTTTACATTTGTTTCTAGAGGTGATAGAGAACCACTGGAGTTTAATGAATGGTGTGTGTGTGTGTAATTATCAAATCTTCACTTTAGGATGATTTAATTTGAACGTTGAATAGAAGATGGACTGGAGTGGGGAGACACTCAAAGCAAGAAAATCAAGTGGAAGGTTATTGCATTAATTTAAGCAGGAAGTGATGAGAACATTCACCAAAGTGGTGTTAGTTTCACAGATGAAAAGGGTGTATATACAAAAGATATTGTGATGGCAAAAATGACAGAAGTTGGCAACAGATTGAATATGAGAGTAAGAAATCAAAACTGATACTTGTAAGCCTAGTTGATTTGAAATATGGTGATGCCCTGGAAAGTAAGGAAGTTGGGAAAAGGGGAGGGAGGATGTTTGGGGAAAGATAATGAATTTAGTTTTGAACATAATGAGTTTATGGGACGTGTATTTGAAGATATTTAAGAGGCAGTTGGAGATGTAAGACTGGAGTTCAAGAAAGAGTTAGGAATGAATAAGTAGAGAATCTTCAAAACAACATAGAAGAGTAAAAGAAGCCCCAGTACAGAGTTTTGGGGAACACCTACTGTCTTGCATCTCCAGTTGCCTTTTGGACTTCTCAAACTGTACAGCTTAAATTCAACACGTCCAAAGCTGAACTCATTTTTTTCTTCCAAATTTTCTTCTCTTCCTAACTGTTGAGGGTATCACATCCTCTTCCCAGTCCCCAGAGCTCATAATCTTGCTGTCAGCCTTGATTCCTCACTTTTTCTTCCCTCTTTTCCCCTATGTCCAATTTATTGCCAAGGAGTGTGAATTTTACCTTCATACCGTGTCTCTCATATGGCCCCTTCACTCCTCTGTCAGTAATACCTCTTTGGTGAAGGCCCTCATCACCTCATATTTGTACTGTTGCAGTAGTCTTCTGGTTGGTTTCTCTGACAAAAGTTTCTTCATCTATTCCATCTTCCTCTCAGCTATCAAAGTAATCATCTTAAAGCACAAGTCTGATATTGTTACTACTATCTTCTATCCCATTCAGTAAACTCCAGTGGATCCCTCTAGGAGCCTTTGACTTTTAGAATTAAACATTAAAGTTTTTTTTTTTTTTTTTAATTTTCAAAGCCACTCATGACTTGTTCCTCTACATCCATTTTTTACACTTTATTTTCCCTTCACTGATGGCTAGAAGCAAATTTGATGGGTTTGTGGTACCCATTATTCTTAAGACTCTACAGTTCAAAGCCCTGAATTATACCCATTGGAATCTGGGATGAGATGGTAGTAGTGGTTTGACTTGCTTGGCAAATTGCTAAGACTGGGATCAGTCATACTCTTAACACATAACTCCTAAACTAAATTGACTAACCAGCCCCAACATCCTCTAAAACTAGAACCACAAACTCTTTTATCACACTTCAGAGTAAACCATATTTCATTATGTACCTAAATCATTCTCTACCTCAAATGACTGTCCATTTTATTCCATTTTTTGCAGTTTTGTTTTAAAAAAAAATTCTTTTTGTTGAACCAAACTCTGCCTTTATAATTTCCTTTAAGACTATATGGGGCCAATCTAGGTAAATCAAATCCTTCTTCCAAATGAAGACAGTGGTCATTTTTTTGTGTGTGCCTATTTTCTCAATCCAGAACTTCTTCAGGTAATGCTTATATCATCTTTTCTCCTTTACATCTGTTTTTTCTTTTACTCTTTGTAAAGATCTGCTTTGGATAATTGTAAAAGGCAGGCAGAAATGTTAGTTTAAAACAGTGTTGGATCCAAATAGATAATGAATATGTCTTGAGAAGTGTGTTAGTTTTCCACCCTAATATTCTGAAAAAGAATTTGCTGAATGGATTTTGTTTCAAGTGGCCATACATAATTCTGCATATGTTATCAAGACATATTATTTCTATGTTACTCAGATAATTCTGTGGCAGCAGGAGATTGCTGCGTCAGCAAATATAGTATGAAATATGACTAGTTCACATATTTAAATTCCTTTTTCAGTATTTTATAATAGCCTAATAGACTTAGATATATTTATGCTTCCCCCAAAATGATCTGTTTACAATCTGCTTTCAAAAAAATAAGCTTTTGTATATTTTGTATATTTTGCATATTTTAAATATAAATATAGTGAGGACCTCTAGATCTTGTGAGGTGTTAGGGGAAAATGAAAATGTCTACATTTTTTTCACTACAGTATTCTGTACAGATTTATAATATATTTAAAAGGCAAATTGATTCTTTTTTAATGTACATTAATATAATTAAATTTTTAAATAAGTTTTTGGAGAATTTGGTTTTATGACTTTTTAAACTATAAAAATTCATATTATTTTAAATTTGTTTTAGGGTTATGCAGACACAGAAGACACCTTGGGAAACTGCATTCTCATTCTGAGTGAAACAAATCCTGAGGGAGGGGGTGGAATTCTCCCAGAAACTTATAGATTAAGGTCTATATTTCGACTCTTGCTATTGAAAAAGCAATTGTAAGTAAAGCCATTTAAATACGTTTTTTTTTTTTTTCTAATAAAATCTGGTTAATCTCTTCATGGAATGAGACTGACTTTATCAGTTTAAGGATATAAATAGTTTCTAACTATTTTTCTAACTATATTAAGAGCCAAAGAAAAATAAAGAAGTTTGTTTCATTATATCTAAAGAAGAATTTTGATAATAAGATGACATTCTTTTAATGATTTCGTGGTTTATGTTTCACATATATTTCCCTGTCATCTTTAGTTACATCTATACCTTTAAAAATATTGTTTTATGGTATTGAAAACATTACTGATTAATTTTTAAGAAACAAATTGTTCTGTTGATGAGTACTGGAAACATTAATGAGAACACATGCACACCTGACAATAATGAGAAATTGACTTTATGTAAAGCTTTAATGTTTTCAGAATTTTGTGTGTGTGTGTGTGTGTGTGTGTGTGTGTGTGTGTGTGTGTGTGTGTGTGTGTTATTTTTATTTGATATAGATACTTTGAAAGCAAAGCCTATCATCTTTTTTAGCATCTTGGAGTTACCATTGTTATACTTCATTCCTCTATTATTTCTCATCTTAATTATGTGATTCATCTAGTCATTCATGTCCTTGATGGTTTATTTTATATTATTGTTGTGTGAGCAAGCCAACACTGGTAATATGTTACAACCATCTTATACACTAAAAATAAACCTCTTTCCATTAACCTTTGGGTCACTTGTTACATTTATTCTTCCAAGGGTGTTTCTTCCCCGGTTTACATATTGGTGATGAAGAGATAGACTTTTGTAACAAAGACCATTTTGGGATCATTAGAAGAATTATGTGGATTCCTGGATAGAATCTGCTAGCTTGATTTCCTTCCTACTTAATTCTATGCCCAATTTATTTTCCATCTACTGGATTAATGTAAGATTATACATACATTTTTATCAGTGACTTGGAATGAATTCACAGATAGCAATACTATAAAATTTCAGATTCTGGGAACCTACAAGGGATAGCTGAAATATGAAGTAACAGAGCCTCTTCACAGAGAACCAAATTTGAAAAAAAAAATATCATCATAGCACATCTGGACTAGAATGTTTAGTTCTAAGCATACTAGTTTAAGAAGAACATTGAAAAATTGGATTATGTCCTGAAGGTGATAATAATAATATTGTTATAGGAATATAATTTAGTCTGTCTGGTCAAAATAATAAGGTAGATGAGGAGGCCAGGAATAGGCATGGATCAGAGTCATGTTGTAGTACTAATTGTGTATGTGTGGGCACGTCCACACACACGTGAATTAATTATCTGTACACCTGTTAGTGTTGAGGTTCAAAAGGAATCTTCAAGAGATTGGAGTCACAGATTAGTGTCGTGAGGTATATCAAAAGAATTTGTAGGCTTGAACTCATCTCCAAGTCAAGAGGCAAAGTTTATTGTAATTGTAATAACACCAATTGAAGCAGACTAAGTTCCAAAAGGATTTTAGAAAAGAAATAGGAGAAAGAATATAAATTTATAGAACAAAGTTAAAGAGACCAGAGCTTCATGTTACTATTTGCTAATTTTATGGCTTACAGGTAGATTTGAGGAGTGGTGTCTTCACTTTTGTCTCAGGAACTTGGTTATCACTAATCCACAAATTATATATCTGAAACAGTCAGCAATATTTGTAGAACTATCCTAAAGCCAGAAGACTTTAGAATCATTGACAAACAGACTGTTAGAAAAAGAGCATTTTAAGGTCAGGGACCTCAGGATTACTGTTAGAAGTTGTACCCTATCTTTAGTACTCTGACAAAAATAGTAGTTTCAGTCTTCAGAAGTGTGGAAGAAATTGTATTCTGCATCTCGTTTCAACCAAAAAGATAAAAATTATGGGACCCTTGGGGGAAATGACTTTGCCATCTTGGAGTTTGTGAGAAAGAAGGGAAAAGATGGAAATAGTCTGATGTGGACCTTGGATTTTAGGAGAGCATATTTCAAAGTATTCTGAGGAAGGTTAGGTAGGATCACAAGAACTATATTCCTTTCATGAAGTCAGCCCAAAAGAATGGGAAATTCTGAAGACATAAAGAGAAACAATTCTGATTAGAAAGAAAAAGGTGAATTGTTTGAAAATACTGATAGTGATGTATAAGACACTTAACAACCAATTTGTATTTTTAAAAGAACTTTTTGGAAGAATTGCACATGTTTAACCTAATTGGATTACTTGTTGTCCAAGTAATTGGACTCTCCCAAGGGAGGAAGTATCCCTTGGGAAGTCGAAGTCACTTCTCCAGATAAACCACATATTTGTATATTGAAAGAATTGATAGACTGTAAGACTGTAAATAATCTTTAAAAGATCATGAAGATTAAGAGAGGAACTGTATGATTGGAAAAAAAGGAAAAGATAATTCTAGTTTTCAGAGAAGGGAAGAAAATGAAGTTTGAAGATTTTATCCATTAAGAGTAATTTTGATTCTAGGCAAAATTCCAATTAGTAAAAGTCTGGAAAGGAAGCAGTGATCACAAAGAAATAGCAGAATTTCATTAAGTTCAGGTTAACTTTATTTCTTTTAAATATATATTTTTTCTTAATATATTTATTTCCTAGTTGTTGTTAATATTGCCATATAACCAGTCTACCTCCTTTAATAATCATTCATTTCCCAAATATGTATCTCTGTAATTTCTTATATGTAATCTTCTTACACAATTGTATGTTTTTCCATTCTTTGTTTTTTTGACAATTTTATTTTGTACCTACACTTTACACACAATATGTGGTATTCTATGATTTTTAGCCATATAATATCACTAGAAAAATAGTTAAAAATCACTTTTTTGTATGTGTCAGGAAACTGCTAGTGATTTTTAAAAGCACTGCATAGTTTCCCAAAGACAATTGAGTTTGATCAAAATTTTGATTTCAGCTCAATTGTCTGTGTGTGATACCTGAATGAATTAAAGCTATTCACTACAGCAATTGCAATGAGGGTTCTTTGTATTGGTTTCAGGAATTTGAAAATGAAGAAACTTGATCAATTTCTCCTATCCATCTTAATTCCTTCATTTGGCAGTAAATGCCTTTCCAAAGGAGTGAATATGTGGTAACATGGTATCTGCATAGGAATAGGAAAAGGCCTATGCATAAAACTTGTGTACAAAAACAGTTTATTTAAGAATATTTATTAGAACCAAGTGGAAACAGAAGGGTGTGCCATATTCATTCACATATATATCTAATTTAGGGTGATGGAGGGGCAGTTCCTTCAAAAGTGCTTAAAAGTGTTTCCTTTTTGTGTGGGAATAGTATCTTCTCTGATATGCATTAGAGATACTTTTCACTTTGGGGGAGGTTCTAGGATAGTGGGGAGCTATGGGCCATTACTGCTATTTTTAGAAACTATGGTTTGGGATCTTTGAATACTAATTACTGAAGAATTTGAGATTGTGGGATTAGAAAGGAGAAAGTTTCTTCATTTACTCAACTTGGCCAATAAGATGAATGTAGTGGAGCTTTTTTTATGACCTCAGATGTGATAGAGCCATTTAAGACTTTTTTTTCTTAGCATTTTATATAAGAATGCTAACAGATTCTTTTTTGAAGGGGACAATAAATTTCCAATATGCAAAGATCCTAATAGTGGGAGAAAGATCTTAATTTTTAATATAGCTCTGCATAATGTTTGTATGCACCTACATATTTCCTAGCAAGTGATAACAATTCATTTACATTTACCTGGGGAAGGATGGCATTTGTAATTAGTTCTAAGAAGCAAATATATCCTCAATATGCATAATAAGAAGGATCATAAAAACCACAAACCTGACATATTTGTGATTTAATAGTCCCTGTTCAAAATAAATATACTGAATATCTTCTGTGGGTTATAATCTGGAAAAGAAGCACTTTTATGCATATGTTATAATCCTTTGTAATTTTGATATTGTATGTTTAATATCTAATTTGGGGTAGAAAACACGTTTATAATAACTTTTTTTTATAATAATATTTTGTCCTTAGGGTACGGGATAAAGCATTAAAACTTTTAGCATTTCTACTAATGAATGAAGAAGGGAGAAGCACAAAGCGTCCTTTCATAGATGCTAATCTTCTCTCTAAAGTCGCCAACTTATTTATTGTGGAAAAACCTATTGATCTCAAATTGGATGACACGAGACACCCCATTATTAAGGTGAATTAAATATCATTTCTATGGCATCTCTTTGTGTTATGTTGTTAGCTTTTTTAAATGTATGTTGGAAGAAAGTTATGCAGGAAGTATTTTAAATTGTAATCTAGTCAGATCATGCTTTGTCTTGCTTTTCTATAAATTTTCACTTTTTTATGCCCAAATTGATCTTGAAGTTCTTTACCTTAAAGCACAGGGATTTGTATAAATGTACTGTATATGTACAGTGCTTTCTACTTTGTATAAATTATTGGCAGATAGGTTATAGACTACTAAATCACACCAGTGGACAGTGTGTTAGGGACACTAAGATAAATAAAATGTGGAGTTTATAATCTAGAGAATTTGAGGGAATTCTGATCCTTATTCTAGGTGCTTATTTGCCCTAATTAAGAACTAGTAGCAGCATGCTGTCATTCAGACTAAGATATAAAAAGTGAATATGTACACAAAAATAAGATAATTAATTTGTAATTGTTATTTACATATTTTAGAATATAGTGATATCTTATAATACTATTCATGTTTGGATATTATGTGTAGATGGTATCATCATGTAGGCTATAAATTTTTAAAATGCCTTGTTAATTGTTCCAATTTATGTCATTTCACTTTTTGGACTCTTTATGGATGAAGAATGGTTAATCACTGTCACTCATTTCCTATTATACCAATACGTTAATAACTAGTAAAATAGACACTGCTTTACATTCATGCTAGCTTTCTTTCAAATTAGTATTTGAAAACCAGAATCCAAATACAGGTACCATTTTTACTGCATACCTAACCTTGCTCATCTAAGATATGTTTGAATAGACTCAATGGAAGAACTTAACCATTAGGATTTAGCATTGTAAAGTTAGTTTAAACATGTAAAGGGATAATTATTTTGATTTTTGTGAGACATAGATGTAAATAAAATATTGTCCTTTAAAATTATCTGAATATATTTGGTTTCATTTTAACTCCGTGGAATTTCTTATCTTTTGTTAGCTAGTTATTGTGGATAGAGAATCGTTCTAATGAGATCAAATTGTGTTTGACAAGATGAAAATGCCCTTGATAATTATAGAGAAGTTTGAAAGAATGGAGGGAAACATAGTATGAATTCTGTTTGAGATGATGCCTTTAGGACATCCAATTTGAAATGTCCAATTAGTCAGTGAGTTATGGAATCCTTGAGCTCAAGTGAGAGATTAGGAATGAATTTCACTCTCTTTCTCTCTCTCCTCTTCTTCTTCTTTCCCTCCCTCTCTCTCCTTCCTCCCTTTCTTTTCTCTCTCTCTCTCTTTGTCTCTCTTTTTTCTTTTCTTCCCTCTCTCTCTTTCCTCCCTTTCTTTTGTCTTTCTCTCTCTTTTCCTTCTTCTCTCTTCTTTCCTCCCTTGTCTCTCTGTCTCTCTCCCACTCTTCCTTCCCTCTTTCTTTCTCCTTCCCTTCCTCTTTCTTCTGTCTCCTTCCCCTCTCCCCATACATTCATAAATATCTTTACGTAAAATATACACATTACATATGTGCATATGTACACACATATGAACTAAATTTTATTAGGAAGTAGGCTGTTTAAAAAATTCATTAAAATCAATTAAAGAAAAAATGCTAATAAATTATGCTTTTCTAGAGTTTTCTGCATTCAAAGTGCATACAGAAATATCTTTAAATTCAGCTTTTATATGCTGCTTTCAATTTAGGATAAAGGAGGGTAAAACAAAACTTTACAAGTGTGCAGGTTGAATTCTCCTTTTGTTCTTTTTCTTTTGGTAAATCCTTCAGGCATCCCATGTCTTTCTAATACTTAAAACTCATGCTTTCTACAAAAACTTGGGAAAATATGATGCTATTATTCTTATCATCACACTAAGACTGCTATTTAGGTAAACTAGGTTCAGTCTTCTGGGGAAGACTCTATAAGAATGGGAAGTCCATGGTCTCTTCCTTGACCCATGTAGTCTTCTCCGATTTTGGGGAGGAAAAATCACAGCTGGAAGCCCTACATTGTTGTAGCATTTCTGCCTCTAATAGTGTAGTTTTTGATGAAAAAAAAAAGAGGTATGACATAACATATTATAAAAAATATGAAATTGAATGATTCAAAAGGAAAGTTAAATTGTAAAAAATTTTTGCTTGCAGAACAATTACTAAAGTTGTATTTTAGAATTTTCAGTGTGCATAAAAATGTTAATAAGTTTTTTTCTTAGGTGGAGGCTGTTGAAAAATTGTATGAAGTCTTTACTTCAGATGTTGTTGATCTACCTTTGAGGAAGTCAGCATTAGAACAATTAGCTATAATTTTTCAAGGTAACTAAATCTTGGGGAAAATGATCATGCAACTCTGGTGAGTTAGTTTTATATTGCTCTTGTCTGGAATAGCATTCTTTCTGCTTCTAAAAATCATTTAATGAATCTTTTTTTCTTCTAAAATTGTAGTGTCATTTGGACATTTATTTGTGCCCAAATGACACTACAACTTATTTGATACATATCATTTTCATTTTGCCATCAAATCATCTATTCCAAAGTAGATTCATATAAGGAAATATAGTGGTTGATATGTTGTACATTTTTATGGATTGATTTTGACACAGCTAGTAAGATGTTTTTTCTTTAGATAAAGTATTATCATTATATAACCTTATGCTCTCTTCCTTCATATTAACTATTACTAATTACTTTGCATTTATATTACTCCTATCTCTACAAAATAAATCTTCAGTACTGTTAAAAATTGGTATCATCATTTATAGTGTTTTTAAGGAAGATTCTAATCCTAGACATAAATTTTGCTTCCTGCAACTAAAGATAACTATGAAATTCTGAAATTGGAACTGTTCATTTGTATTGTAGATCTAGAGGTGGGAGGGACCATCTAGTCCAACAGATAAGGAAACTGAGTCCCAAAGACATTAAATTACTTGACTAAAGTCACAGAAGTTATAAGCATCAGAAGAGGGCACATTTGAACCCATGCCTTCCAGCTTCAGAGCCAGTGCTCTTTGCACTATCCCACACTATTTCCCTAGTCAATAAAATAATAAAATAATTGACTAATATTTCATTAAAGTACTCAGTATTCAGAATATAGTAGTCAGAATGTAAGTTTTTGCTTATTTAAGATTGTTATCTAATTCCTAATTTTTCTTTTCTGTTTTTTCTCTATGGCCTGATAGTGGACAAATTATTGCCTCTGAATATATATTTTTTGAAATTTTGCTAAAAATCTGAATTCTCATATATTCCTTAAACTCTATAGATATATATCTTCATAAAGAGAATTATTTTACTCTAAATGCAGATTGAAGCATACTTTAATTTTTTTTTTATTTTAGGAATAGCTTTATTTAGCATACCAAAAAGTCACAAAGACAAAGAAAAATCTTTTCTATTATGACCATAAACAAAATGTTTAAATACCATAAATTAGTGTAAAGCAAATGTCTTCAAATATTAAATCTTGTAATCAAATACATATTATTTACACAAAACCAAGTTAAACAAAACATAGGTATCAATCAGGTAACCAATCGTGAAGTTATTATTCAACTACTAAGTGAGCAACTATGCGTTTATTTATATGGGTCATCTGAGAAATCAGAAATTGCTTTATTGTTTGCATACAATGCAATTCATTGTTACATTTAAAGAAGGCAAAGTTGCTTTGTCTTAGAAATCTACAAATAAAGTCAGAGCACATGGGAGACTTGTAAAACATCCAGGGCTAAGGCTGTAGATCCTATTGAAGCATATTTAAAAAAAAAAAATTTTTATCTTTATTTTTTTCTTCAACATTGTTAATATGGAAATATGTTTTGCATACATATATAATCAAAATCAAATTGCTTGCATTCTCAAGGAGGGAACAGTGAGAGAGTGAGAGAATTTGGAACTCAGAATTTCCAAAAATGATTGTTATAACTTTTTTCAAGTGTACTTGAGAAACTTAGCAAAACCAAAATAATAAAAAAGAATTCATGGATTTGTGTGTGGGGGATAAGTTAAGGGACAAGGAGGTGGGGAGAACATAGAATGTTCTTGGGAGGTACAACTCAGTACCAGACAATACATGAAAAGCTTGATTTGGCACGGTAAGAAGTAAATTGAAATTATGGCACTAATTTATACTTCATATAGGTGTGCGTTACCTAGAGTCTGTGAACTTGTTCTTTTTAACATTTTGAAAATTGTACTTCAATATAACTGATTTCCTTTATATTCCTAAATATTTTTACGTTGAAAAAACATTCTTCTAAGGTGGGATTCTTAGGCTTCATTAGACAGTCAAAAAATATGACAGGAAAAAAAAAATAAAAGAACCCATTATCTAGACATATTCCCAACTCTGGAGCCTGACTTAATTCTTGGATTAGAACCCAGAATACCTCAGTTATACTTTATGGTTTATGGCAACTTTGAGTCAGTTTTGTAATCCCAAAGAGGACAGGAATTAGCAAACAAAGACAATTGTCATTTTGTGAAAATGTTGATTGAGCTGCGTAGCTATATAAAAGCATACATTTTGGACATTTTTGTGACATTAAGCCCCATTATCTTTATTATCAATTGCATGTTAAGTAGTATTCGAGTATGATAAGCTGAGAATACTTCATTTGAAATAAATTTCTAGGAGAGCAGTGAAATAATATCTCAATGTATAGATGAAATATATGAGAAATATGGAAAAATGACAAATTTCTTTTTTTAAAATTACAATTTTTTATTTGCAAAACATATGTATGGGTAATTCTTCAATACTGACCCTTACAAAGCTTTCTGTTACAAATTTTTCCCCCCTAGTCCCCACCCCTCCCCTAGATGGCAGAATATCCACTACATGTTAATTATGTTAAAATACTTGACAAATCGAATATATGTATATATATTTCCACACTTATTGTTGTGCAAGAAAAATCGTTATCTACAAGAAAAAAAATCAGAAAGGAAACATAATGCAAGCAAACATCAGTAGAGAGCATGAAAATGTTATGTTGTGGTCCACATTTCATATCCTTCTCTCTGGGTGTATATGGCTTTCTTCACTGAACAATTGGAACTGGTTTGAAACATTTTTTGTTGAAGAGAGCCATGTCCATCAGAATTGATCATTATATAGTAATGTTGATGCCGTGTATAATGATCTCCTGGCTCTGCTCATTTCACTCAGCATCAGTCCATGCAAGTCTCTCCAGGCCTCTCTGAAATTGTCCTGCTGGTCGTTTCTCACAGAGCAATAATATTCCATAACATTCATATACCATAATTTATTCAGCCACTCTCCAATTGATGGGCATCCATTCAGTTTCCAGTTTCTAGCCATTACAAAAAGGGCTGCCACAAACATTCTTGCACATGTGGGGCCCTTTCCTTCCTTTAAGATTTCTTTGGGGGGCAGCTAGGTGGCGCAGTGGATAGAGCACCAGCTCTGAAGTCAGGAGGACCTGAGTTCAAATCTGGTCTCAGACACTTAACATGCCCTAGCTGTGTGACCCTGGGCAAGTCACTTAACCTCAATTGCCTCAGCAAAAAAAGCTAAAAAAAAAAAAAAAAAAAAAATTTCTTTGGGATATAGGGTATGCACAGCTTGATAACTTTTTGAGCATAGTTCCAAATTGCTCTCCAGAATGGCTGGATCCATTCACAATTCCACCAAGAATTCATCAGTGTCCCAGTTTTCCCACATCCCCTCCAACATTCATCTTTATCATTTTCTGTCATTTTAACCAATCTGACAGGTGTGTAGTGGTACCTCAGAGTTAAAATGACAAATATTAATTTTCTATGAAAAGCATAGTTAATTTATGATAGAAACATTTGAAACTTTAAATAAGAACTCAGCATTTCTATATGAAAGTTATTTTAAGTTAGATATTAACATTTTACCTTAATTTTTAAGTATTTAAGTGTTTTCATATTTTTCATTAGCCTTATGTTTCACTTTTTTTTTTTTTCTCATGACTGGCAAGGCCAAATCTGCCTTTTTTTTTTTTTTTTTTCCCCAAGGCAGTTAGGGTTAAGTGGCTTGCCTAGGGTCACACAGTAAATATTAAAGGCAGGATTTGAACTCAGGTTCTCCTGACTTCAGAGTCAGTACTTTATCCATTGTACCATCACATTGCCCCAACTTTTATGCCTGTGAAAAATGCTATAATTAACCTTTAGAACTTTAAATTAAAGTTAAATGAGGAGTTTATGATTTAATAAATTCTGAATAAAATAGTATTTTGGACTTTCTGTAATTTTTTAATAGCTTGTTGAATTTTTATAATTTTCCTTCTTTTGTAGATATCAAAATGCATAATGTGGTGAATAAAGTGGATTTAATTGATAATGTATTTTCTGTTTTAAATAAATGTGTAAGAAAAGATGGTGAGGTAAGTTTCCCTCTAAATTTTATTCCTCTTTTTCTCCAAATCCCAAGCCATAAAAAACACCACACAATAGTATTTCTTAAAGGTAGTATTTTATTAATTAGATTTACTAATGCAACTAAACATTTTTCCTCATTTAGCTTTGAATCTGAGAGCAAATCTACATAGAAATAATTAAATGATTATGTTGACTTCAGTTAAAAAAATTTGCATTTCTCTTACTCTTAATTTTGCTTAAAAAAAAGCCTCTATACTGAAATACTTTATTTACTCTTAATAGAATATATGAAAATAAAATTACTCTTCTTTTTATTCTTGACTAGGAAATGGAATGTATGATATTATCATGCCTTACAATATTAAGAAAACTTCTGACTGCTGATTCAGTTAAACGCCTGTTTCTTTCACAGGAGTCTTCTGTCTTGTTCCTGTTATTCAGAGGTGATTAAAAACTCTTATCAGTAATGTGATGTTACTGGTTAGAGAAATTTATTTATTTTGAGTTTAACAACTATTTTCCTTTTACACGTATCTACATATATATGCATGTATATATAATACACATAAACACTTATTAATTTACATATGTGAATTATTATTACATATATTTGCATGTGTGTATGTGTGTCTATTTAAAAAAAATTGTTAAAATCTGAGACTGCTAGGCCAACTTGAACTTCCAATGATATAAAATGCTTGATTTTCTAAAAAGCTTTAAGAGACATCAGTACATTTTAGAAATGAGAAATGACATATTGTCCTTCATAATTTTTTCTCTTCTAATTCCATTATTAAATTGAGTACTTTTAGTGTGTTGACCTTTGATCTGTTAAAAGCTGTAACCCATGAGGATGCTCCGTACCTCTTGTACGTGCACCATCTGGTGTCTTGACATTTAAGGAGAGTCAATGCATATTAAAAAATCACCACTGCAGCTGCTGTTAGTGCAATCTCTCCTGTAACCCCTCATTCATTGTTTGCTTTGTTTCTGTCACCAGATCCTGTATCCTCTCGTGGCTTATTATCTCATTAGACAAGCATTAGTATCACATGTCGCCACCTATAAAATTGCCTTTCAGAATTATCAGTGGAGATTAATTAATCTGTATTAAAGTACTTGGCAAGACCTATAGCTTCTGTTTTTTATCATTTATCATAAGGATGAAATATATGTAGTCAGTTTTGAATAGTTTGATATCTTTAGCTGCCAATTTACTCACCTCATAAGCCTTTTATTGTATTCTTTTATTTCCTACTGGATTAGATCAATATGTTTTGTTTTCTCCTTCTCTAAACAAGAGGTGTTCAGATTACAAACCTTACTGTTCTTAGGCTTATCAGTTTCTAGGTATTTGATAAGGATAAAAATACAATTCAATCAAACAGGCATTTTCAGATCTTATTGTTAAACTCTAGGTCTATTGTTTTCTGTATTTAGGAAGAAAAAGACTTAGGTTTTTCTAAACACTTTTGATAAAAGTAAATCATTCTTACAAATAGGTAAAAATATATATAGCTTCTTGAAACTGAGAATGAACTGACAGTAGTCCTTTACACAATGATGAGTACATTAGATTTTATGGAATGTAATTACATTACTATTTAATGACAATGGCCTGAAATACTTTTTTTTTTTTTTTTTGCTGAGGCAATTGGGGTTAAGTGACTTGCCCAGGGTCATACAGATAGGAAGTGATAAGTGTCTGAGACCAGATTTGAACTCAGATCTTCCTGACTTCAGGGCTGGTGCTCTATCCACTGCGCCACCTAGCTGCCCCCAATGGCCTGAAATACTATAGTGGCAATATTATATCGATCTTGGAATTTTTCTTATTCTTAGCTCATTCATAACTGATTTCCTTTATGCCAGATTTAATTTCTTTTAATCCATGGGTTTATGGATCTTTACTAATTTGAGTGTTTGGACTAATCTTAGTTGCTTTTTATGTGACCTAAAATTGTTGAATATTTAGTGGTTCCTTTTTTTTTCTAGAATCATTTCTAGTGTAAGACTGAGTTCAGAGTCAACTAGGTAAATAGGAAAACTGAAAGTCTAAGTAACTCTACAGACTTTTTGAGGTCTAGACTTTTTTTTTTCTTTTGGACTTTGAGATATAAATAATAGGATCATAGATTTAGAATAGGAAAGATTCTTTGAAGATATTTAGTCCAATCCTCTAATTTTTATAGGTGAGGAAACTAAGTCCCAGAGATATGAAGTGACTTGCCTGACATTGTAAAGGTAGTAAGTAATAGAATTAAAAATTTCAAGGCCCAAGCCTTATGACTTCAAATATGGTAGATTTTTCTCTTAGTATGGGAATGCTGATTAATGATTTTCTGATCTTGAAGCCTCTTCTCTTCTCTACTGCACAAATTCCAGTTGTTGATCCTATGTAGGTGACACCTATTTACTGTCTTGTTTTCATTGCCTGTCTGGTTATCAGTGTGGGGCAGTTAGGTGGCATGGTGGGTAGAGTGCTGGGCCTCAAGTAAGGAAGACTAATCTTTTTAAGATCAAATCTGGCTTCAGACACTTAGTAGTTGATTGGGTAAGTCATTTAACCCTTTTTGCCATAGTTTGCTAATCTATAAAAAGAGCTATATGAGGAAATTGAAAACCATTTTAGTATCTATGCCAAGAAAACCCCAGATAGGGTCACAAAGGGTTGGACACTACTGATGAACAAACTGGCTATCAATACCAATTAGGTTGGGGTTACTGCCACTGTTAAAATTCTGCTTCTTCATTTCCATTTGAAATAGCAAATAGGAATACCAGGCATAACTATATTGTGATTGGTGAAACTAAAAAGCTACCTTCTACAGACATCTTAGCCAGAGTTTTTGTCACACTTTCCTCAAAATTTGTAGAGTATGTGTACCGGCATATATGCATGTATGTGTGTGTGTGTGTGTGTATGTAGAATATTTATATTTATATTCAGTGTAATGAGAATTTCAGAAAGAAAAAAAAATTACTTAGAAAAATCCTGCTGGTGGATAAGTAATTATGTCATTAAAAACTTTAATTTGCCTAGTACTGTTTTGTCACTTACTTTTACTATATAACCTTGTGTTGGGATTCTGATTGTTGCGCCCAGCCCACCCTAGTTCAAACTTGCCCCCATACTCAAATCTTACAGAAATCATTAATCATGGGTCTCACTAGAACGATGAGCAGGCCAGCATATTCTGTAATCATATTGCCTGTTTACCACATGATGGTTAGCACAGAATATGATACAGAAGTCCGCCAATAAGAAAATAACATCAATAATATGCAGAACAAGTCATTGGACTGCAAACCTCAATAAATCTTTCCACTGATATAGCATTTGTACAATTCTTCTTTACTGTTCTTAGGTCATAAGTGAGGGATCTTTTTTCTGTCAAGGGCCATTTGAATATTTATAATATTGTTTGTGAGCTATACAACATTATCAACTTTAAAAATCAAGTAATGGGAGATTGTTGTGCCTAGCTTTCAGCTTACTGTTCCCTGTGGTTGCCTTGGCAGGGGACCAAATGATTTCACGGATTGATGGCCAGATGTTCCCCATCCCTGCCTTAAGTGAACTTATACTAGCTATAATGTTAAATTAATACTGTACTGAGTGGGCTTTTCTGTATGCATTGTGGTAACTACATGTGCAGTTCCACCAAGGCTTTAAGATCTCCCCAGGTTAGCAAATTCTTATAACCTCAGAATTTGCAAATTTTGTGATATGTTCAGCATCATTTACTATTTAAAAATCTTTATTTTGCTTTGCTGGGCTGCTGACTCCCTCAGGGAGCTTGGCCTATGCACTGAGTATGTCAACTTCATTAAAATGCCTTTGCTTGGATTGTAGACTATCTGAGTCTGAATTCTTTCAGAGGCGACACCATGACACATAACTGGTATCTCAATGCTTGGACAAATCACTTGACTTTTTAGGGACATAGTTTTCTTCTCTATAAAATAAGAGGATTGGACTGAATGACCTTTAAAATTCCTTTCATCTTTCAAGCTGTTTCTGTACCCTTAGGATTCATTTGACAAGCATTTAATGAGAATCTATGTACCAAGTGCTACACGAGGCCTTGAGAATATAAATATAAAAATGAAACAGCTATGGCATGTATGTTGTTAAGAAAATACCGCAAAAAAATTAAGCAAATACTTTTTTTGGTTTTGGTAGTAGGGAGTGCTCTAGGGAGGAGAAGGTCTGTTTGTTGAATTTGGTCCTTCAGTTGAGTCTTGGAAAGAGTCAGGAATTCCGAGGATTGCAGATAAGGAAGGAGAATATTCCAGAATAGAGGGAGCACCTTTACAAAGGCAGAGCAAGAAGAGATGAAATGACATATATATGTGGAATAGTCTAGTTTAATTGATCAAATTAATAGGCTAGTTTAATTGATCAAATCAATGTTTAGACATTTAAATATGTTCATAATTATACAATTTTTTTTTTCATTTTCACATTTCCTGAACTTCAAAAATTGATCAATTACGTAACTTGTAGTATGTGACTTCATTTCAGATTTAAAGATCTTTATGTATTTGTAAAGTATTCTATTATAACTAAAAAATAACTAATAGATCATTTTTGCTTCTTGGCTCTCCAGTTGCCTTGATATTCCAAAAGGATTCTGCCATTGTGACTGAAGTGGCAGCATTATTCTGTCTTCTTTTGTTTGATGAAGTATCAAGAATGGATATATGGTATGTTATAAAAATTTAACACCAACTAATTACTTGTGATTTTTTCTGTAACCTTATTGTAAAAGAATGTCAATATTTGTAATCTGAGCAATTCATGACTATAATTACTGTATAGTATAATATACAGTATTATATACATATTATTCTTTAGATCTTAACAGGTAGTAGATTTTTAATAAAGAATAATGTATAATTCATTCTAATATAGTTTTTTAGATAATGTAACTTTTTACTAGAAAGTTTCTTTTTAATGGGGAGCTTATAAGGATAGATAAATTTATTTTCTCATCAATACTGAGGAGGAAATACAATACAACCATTTAAGCAGTAGCCGTTTCCCCTGAATAAAGAATTACATCACTTTTTGAGTGGGCAGACATTACCACCATACTTTGCAGATGAAAATAAATATCTTCTCAATTGAATGCTTGGCCTAGGACATTATAATCTGTTTATTATTCTGAGATTATATGATCTATATCTTTTTTTAATTCTCTTTCACTTCTCTACTATGCATATCAGTAAGATTGTTAAAATTACTATGTTGACTTGTGCTTTGTATGATTCAGTCTTGAAATTACATTATAGAATGTTAAAGTTAGAAGGAATTTTACAGATTATTTATTTTAAAACTTTTATTTAATAGATGAAAAAACAGAAGCCCAGAATTAAATGACTTTCCTAAAATCACACATTTAATTAATAGAAGTGTTAAGAAACTAAAATCCATTTTTTTGACTCTTCTTATTTTATATTTCATTTATATATTTTTTATATATTTATATATTTTTTATTTATATATTTTTTGACTCTTTCGTATTTAAATCTACTTAGAAAGCAAGGAAAATGTATAACTCAACAAGTTTAGGCTAATATCTGCCTAATATTCCTTCTCCTAGCATCTCTTGTTATTAGATATAAATCGGTAATCAATTTGAATTTTGTAAGTAATAATATTTGTTATTTATTTGAAGTTTAGTTTGGTCTTTTCATTTGTTTGATATTGCATATTAGCCATTATCACTCAAAAATTAGCCCTCTCATTTTAAAAATATTTTCTCCTGAGATTATTTAAAATAAATCATTGGGCAGCCAGGTGGTGCACAAGATAAAAGCACCAGCCCTGAAGTCAGGAGGACCTGAGTTCAAATCTGGTCTCAGACACTTAACACTTCCTAGCTGTGTGACTCTGGGCAACTCACTTAACCCCAATTGTCTCAGCAAAAAATTAAAAAAAAAATCATTAACAATTTGAAAACTGATTCTACTCTTTCTCCTCTTCCTCTAAATGTGTTTTTATGAGTAAAGTAAATTTTGCTTGAGGCTATTAAGTCTTAGAATAATGATTAATTAGCAGAATTAAACTTACACTTCTTATTCGCTTTGTTTAGAACACAGTTGCTTGAACGTGGCAGATGCTCTATAAATATTCGTTGACTATTGCTCTTCAGTGGACTGTTTGTATTAAAAATCCTTGCTCAGATCATTATTATGATCATGCTGGGAATTATCTTAATACTTTCAGGTTACTAGGAGAATATATTACTATGTCTGAGGAACAATTAATTAGTTTCGGGTAACCAGAAAGAATTCATTATTAGCCAATATCAGTGAGCATTTATTGTCAGACTGTTCTCCTGCTATTGAACATAATTTTTTAAAAATATGATCAGAGATAAATCCATCCATGCTTTTTTGTAATCTTCTTGGGGGCAAGGGGAGGAAGGAGGGGAAAAGAACAAGACAAAAAGTAACAGCAGAGAACAAAAGAAAATCTATAAGGAATCAAAGAAAAGACGGACAAATCTGAATGCAATGTATAATATTTATTATATATACTTTCTTAAAATGGAAATTTGTTGCTTTATGTTTTGAATCTTCTCTTATGGTCTGTTATGTACATGTCAATTTTTTTTCTTTTCCTATTTTCCATTTAAGTTTAAAATAAATAGATTTAAAAAAAAATAAAAATATGATCAGTTCTTAAGATGGTCTTTTCACATAAAGTTTGCAGTTTGTAGACAAGGCAAGATTTAGCCTGACCTTGTGATCTCACTAGTACAAATACTTCCTTCACTGACATAGATCTTATCTCTTTTTTTATTATTATCATTATCAAAAATGTATCACCCTGCAGCCTGTTTAACGGTGAACCTCTCTTTCCTTAGCTAGCCTAGTCCTTAGTCAAAAGACACATAAACCATCACTGGAACTTAGCATGTCTTATTAAATTTCTCAAAGCTTATGCATCATTGATCTAGACTTAAGACATCCTTCACAAAGTGAAAACTTTGGTGCTAATGGATAAAAGAACAAATGATGTCTTTATTTGAATCGTTGTGTTGGTGTATAATACAAAGAGTATTATTTACCTGGCAATGCAGAAATTGTGAAAAAGGAAGTATGGCATCATAAAAAGAATATTCATTAGTCTAGAGTACTAGACTTAAGTCCTTTTTTCTTTACTAGAATGTGACCTGGGCAAGCCATTTAACATTTATGAGCCTTTGTTTACTCATCTATCAGGTAAATGTACCTTGCCTGCTTTTTAGAGTTGTAACAATTAAATAGAAAATAACTGCTCAAATCTGAGATAATTTTAGCAATAATAGCAGTATTAATGTTACTTCCTTTTTGTTTAGAAAAAAGAATATTGATGCTGGTTGGGTATTCTTTTATGTGTGATTTTAAAAATGCAATGGTTCATGTTAAAATATTGCAAAAGATGTTTAATCTGATGGTAAGAGTATAATTCCAGTAGTACACTAAATGTGGTCAGCTGGTATTGGTTTTGACCATGTTTTAAAAGGCTTTTACTAACTGCATTTATTTTAGGGAAACATAATTTGACCTTTTATGACTTAGTTTATATAATTTTAAGCCCTGTTATATTGGGGTTCTGTTTCCCCATCATAAAATATTCAAGTAGTTTATCTTGAGATTGTATAATTTGTGCTGATGAAGCATTGAAAAAATGTTATAAAACAATGTATTTAGCTTTTGTTTTATTTTTCATTTCTTCGTTATGAAACAGGTCTGATAATGTATCCAGTAAATCAACTCTAACTCCAGTCTTTATCTTGCCAGTGTCGGTGATTAGGCGGTAAGGACTTTTACTTTGTTTTTTTGTTTTGTTTTGTTTTGTTTTTATTAGGGTACAACATGAAGTTATTAGGAAAAAATAGAATAAAAATGTTTTACAATTTTTTACTTTGCTGAGAAATTTGATGTGGGAGAAATCACTTTCACAAAAAAACAAAACAATTTTTGTGGCGGAAACTGCGCTAAATATAGGCTGTGAAAAGGGGAAGGAACTTCAAAGAATCACAAAATCTCAGAGATAAAAGGTAGCTTAGTGGCTATCTAGTTATATCAATACCTGAAGAGAAATCCAAATTACATTACTAAGCAGTGGACCTCTAGTCTTTTCTTGAATGCTTCTAAGGAGGGAGAGTCCAATACCTTTTGAGGTAGCCCATTATAGTTTTGCATATTTTTAACTGTAATATTGAGCCAAAATCTATCCCTACAGCTTTTGTCCATTCCTCCTGAAGGTTCTTCCTCTTCCAGATTGATCTATATCTTGTTACTAGACCCAGATGACACTGGAGGAAAAAGTGAGACTGATGACTTTGCATAACCACCTTCCCTTAAATCCACTTGCAAATAGGACATCACCTCCCTGATGTCAAGGACAGACAATAGACACCATTGCTCCTATATCTGTTCTTTAGAATGAAAAAGAATAAGGCTAATCTCTCTTCTGAAAGACAGACCAGTTCTTAAAATACTTGAAGACGGCTATCATTTCTTCTCTTTTCCTGGCTAGACATACCCATTTTCTTCAGACAATTTTAATGTCATATGATCATTGGATCCTTTGCCATTCTTGTCATCCTCCATAGATTCCCTTCCTATTACCAGTTTTCTTTTTAAATTGGAGGAGAACATTCAAAGTATGGGAATTGGTTCTAGGAAAAAAATATTGACAGTCTTCCAAGTAGCCAGGCTTACAAAGTCATCTCTGACTTTTTTCCCTGTCTTCTTAGCCACATCCACTTAATTGTAAGTTATATTGATTTTTACTTTAGCAAGATTACTCATATCATTACCTCTCTCTAGAAACGGTTAGTTTTTTCATCTTTGGTCCTCCATAATCATGGTTTGTCATTGCATTGATCAAGGTTCTTAAGTCTCAAATTTTTTTTGTCTTTACAATATTCATATGGTATGAATCGTTTTCTTGACTTCACTTTTTTTTTTCATTTTTATCAAACTAGCTTGTTTTCCCTCTGAAATAAATCTTTGCTTTATTTCCAGAAGCATAATGGTATTTCGTCATGTCCATTTACTCTTAATTTGTTCAGCCATTCCCCAAGTGATAGGCATTTCCTTACTGTCTAGTTCTTTGGAAGACTATAAAGTGACTTATAAAGTGATTATACAGTTATTTGGATTTTGCTAGTGCAAAATAACACCTAGGGAGAATGAAATGTTTTCTGAAGGAATGAAATACATTCTTTGAGGAAAAAGGTTGGAAGAGGTAAGACAAATCATAAATTTATTCCAGAGGATAAATGGTGGAGGAAAAAGGAAAGAAGGACCACTGAACACATAAAGTTAGTTATTAAGTAAGAGAACTTTTCCATGGAGAGAGAAATTGGAAAAAGCATCTCCTTTTTGCCCTAAGGAATGATGATATGGATTTATGAGTCCTTTCAATAAAGAAATAATGATCAAAGGGAGAAAAGAAATTACTTGTGATAGGGGCAGCTAGGTGGCGCAGTGGATAGAGCGCCAGCTGTAACCAGGGTCACACAGCTAGGGAATGTTAAGTGTCTGAGACCAGATTTGGACCTGAGTTCAAATCTGGTCTCAGACACTTAACATTTCCTAGCTGTGTGACCCTGGGCAAGTCACTTAACCTCAATTGCCTCAGCAAAAAAAAAAGAAATTACTTGTGATAGTTGAGTGTTCTCTGGTGTAAAATACCAAGTTAACTGATTTGACTTGAGATAAAGAATATAGGGGTTGGATTTGTTTATATATCCATAATGTGGATACCTGCTCAAGAGGTTAACCAGGATAGTATAAAGAATAAAATTCATGGCATGTGAGAATTGCTTGAAGGAATTAAGGATATTTAGCTTAGAGAAGAAAATACTTAGAGATAGTAGCTTTATTTAAGTATTTGAAAAGCTATTCTGTAGAATAAGAATTAGATTTGGCCATAGAGCAACAAAACTTGGGAGTATTGATTGAAAATTGTAGAAAGGCAGATTTAGGCTTGTATCTGGAGATATAAATACAAGCAAAAAAGAGAGTCTCTGCCCTTAAAGAGTTTATACTTTGTTGGGGGAAAAACAAATACACAAAAGGAATAGAAAAACAGTTGTGGGGGTTGGGGGGGGCTCCAGGTACAGTTCTGAAGCCAGGAACTGGAAGGGGATAGATTAGCCTGGGTTATTCTACAAAATGAAGGCTCCAGGAGGAACTCATCAATGGAAGAAGGGGTGTGCCTTTAAGGGAGATGTTCTAGGTTGAAAAGGCTGGGTACTCCAGTTTGAAGAAGTCCCAGGCACTAAAGGAAATTCTATGATGTGATAGCATGATAGGAATAGGTCTGGGAGACAAATGAATTCTAACTTGGATCTCTTCACAAAATGGAGACTTCAGGAGGAACTTAATCAGCAGGAGTTGCAAGAAGTACAGAAGTGGAATGTCCTATTTTAAAAAAGTAATGAGTTCCTTATTAGTAGAACAAAGACTAGCTGTCCATTTGATGGGATATTTTAGAATGAATTCCTATTTAAGTACTACATCAAAGAATCAACATGTATATATTAAACTCTGTGTGCCAGTCATTGTTCTACACATGAAAGAAATCAAAACATAAGTTTCTTTGGTTGATATTCTGTCCTAGGAGACAGCATGTACATATGTAGGTAGATAAAAAGTAGGTAATTCAATTCAATAAACATTTGTTAAAGAGTCTGCTTGTGCCAGGTATTGTACAAAGAGCTAGGGATACAAATAAGAAAAAGAAAGTAGTCATTTTCTCAAGAGAGTTTTCAGTGTAATGAGGGAAAGATAGCATACTAGCTGGAAGGCAGAGGGGATTGACATCAAGAAGTGGTTGGGAACAGCTAGGTGGTGCAGTGGATAGAGCACCAGTGCTGAAATCAGGAGGACCTGAGTTCAAATCTGGTCTCAGACACTTAATATTTCCTAGCTGTGTGGCCCTGGGCAAGTCATTTAACCCCAATTGCCTCAGCAAAAAAAAAAAAAAAAAAAAGTGATTGTTGTGGGTTATCATGTTCCATGGAATATAAATAAAAAATAATTTAAAAATATTTATTCAGATAAAAGGTAATATTAGAGGTGACAGAGTACTTGCAGCTTGGAATATCAGGAGGGATCTCATGCAACATGGTTTTTGGTTTGAAGGAAGGTAGCAGTCCTAAGAGGCAAACTAAGGAAAGACAGTATTCCTTGCAAAGGAGACCACAGGTGCAAAGACACTGAATTTGGAATGTTGTACTTGGTTTACAGGAAGAAGGCTATTTGACTAGACTGAAGAATGTGTAGAGGGAAGTAAGTTTGGAAAGATAGACTGTGAAGGTTTTTATTCGTGGTTGTGAAAGTTTTTACTGTTGATTCCCATGTACATAGAGATGGATTTTAGATAAAATCTTTATTAAGCAGTTATTATATGTTGGGCAATGTTGGGCTAATCTTTGGGGATACAAATACAAGCAAGCAAGATAATTCCTACTTTCAAGGAGCTTATATTCTAATGGAGGAAGACAGCATTTATTGCGAAGTTAAGAAACCAGAGTAAATGAGAGTGGATGGAAAAGTGACTACTATGGAGGAGAGGAAATCCAGAGAGTTAAGTTAAAGTGAAAATTGTTACTTGTATATCCTAAGTTGCTGCAGCATGCTCCTAACTCTTAAGAAGGCCTGAACACTTATAAAAAACAAATCTGAATGCTGGGAAGTTGAAGGTGTTGTCAGAAAGAAAACATTAATATGCTAATAATTTTTTTTTCCAGTTTTGCTACTCAAGTCCATAGATCTACTTGATTAGTTCTCCCTTGGGCTTTTCAGGAACCAAGGCTGAGAATTTCCCCAGGATACTCATGTTCTATTATCCATTTTGAGCTTATGAGGTTCAAGCTATATGCCTAAACTTCATTTCTGAGATGATTTTCTTTCAGTTTCTGTCAAATAGGAAGTTCTTGAGAATTAGATATACCTTCAACGCTGTTTTTTAATCTCAAGTTGAAATATACATTCTTTCATCTTTTAAGAGGCAACAAAAGTATATATAAATTAAAATTCACAGATAATTTCAAAATTTCATTCAATCCAGTTTTTATTCTCAATACTGTGAAAAATTAAGAGAAATGGCAAAACTGATTGCATGAGATAGCCAAAAAAATAAATAAGTAAAAGGTAATAGAGTGAGACAAAAGAGTAGACTTGGGCAATTTCCAAACAAAATAATCAGTTTTCAAAATGTTAGCCTCTGAATAATTGATTGAATCACATTTTAAATAAATGGCTAGTCTGGATTTAAAAAAGTTTAGATTCTCCTATTTATTCTGTGCTTGAATTATTGCATGGTTTTAAGAACTATGTAATAATAGTTTGCTGTACTGTATACAGTATGGAATTTTGACTTAGAAGAACTTGTATTCCAATCCTATGTCTTCCGCTTTCTCTCTTTGTGACCTTGGAGAAATTGCTTATGTTCCTTTTTTGCTGTGGCAACTCCTTTGGGCTTCCCTAAGACCCTGACGGACTGCCCTCTGAGATGGTGATTATATTTTTTACAGGGGAGATACCTTCTCTGATGGAATTGTAGAACCTCTTCATAGTGTAGGAATCACTTAAGACTCCTCCCCATTTTTAAATACATCACCAAATCTAGAATCTCAGAGGCTATTTAGTTTAACATGTCTCTGAAAGAGAATCATCTCTAAAATAGTAAAATTAATTATCCTTTTATTTTTACATTTGTATTATGAAATTTAGTATGTATGTAATTACCCCTGAAAGTCAGAAAATGTGTATTGAAGTAGTGAATAGCTTTGTATTTTTTCAGTAACAGTAATTCATTGGTTCATAGATTTTGAATTGGGTTCAAATGTTAAGGTTTTGGGGATTTTTTTTTTTTTTTTTGCTTAGGGAATTGGGGTTAAGTGACTTGCCCAGGGTCACACAGCTAGGACATGTTAAGTGTCTGAGATCAGGTTTGAACTCAGGTCCTCCTGACTTCAGGGCTGGTGCTCTATCTACTGCACCACCTAGCTGCCCCTGGGGACTCTTTTTAAAACTTTTAAAAACTTAGTGTTGAGGAGTGTTTTGGAGTTGAATTGAAGTGGTATGGCAGTTTTTAAAAATATTGAGTAGGGGGTGAAGAAAATAGTGGAAAATAGATTAACTTTTGTATATACATTTTCTTTAGGTACCATCTTCCAGTTCATGTCCCTGGTCACCATGCTGTCAGCCCTCACTATATGGTTTTGCCATTATCTACTGATTGCTTATCTTTGAAACCTGTGACTGATATGTTGAGAATAGCTTGGAACTTATCTCGGTGCCATGGAATTGATAACCTACTGAAAGAGATAAACTCTGAAAGTCAAACCCAGGAGTAAGCTATTATCATTTGTTTAAAAAAATTCATATTTTAGTGAGTTATGATTATCTTTTTCCTTATAGATTTTTTTTTTAACCATTCAGTTATTCAGTAGAAGTTCCTAATTTTCACTTGGTTTCAAGGCATTAGATATTCCTCTTTATTTTAAAACTTGATTTTTATGTGTTGTTATCCTTTCTGAAATGCTAGCAAATTTAAATAAAAAAATATTTAAATGTACAGATTATCTAAAATTGAGTAGTGTTGGTAAATGTCTAGATCTCCTTAATAAGAGTAAATTATTTTTTAAAACATTATTCAGTCAAAGGAATATTATTTTATAATGCTATTATGAGAAAGGATAAGGTGTATAATATATGAGTGCTAGTGCACAGCCCTAAACTTTACACACAACCACTATTTTGCCTTTCCTTAGGTGCTAGACTTTTAAGTGAAGAAAATTAAGTAACTAAGGCTCATGAATATAGATGTTACAAGTATAAAAAATTTTGAATTTTTTTTTCTTACTGTTGGGGGGAAAATACTTTAAATGGTCAGTTAATTTTCTATATGGATTCTTTTTTTCAGAGTTTTAGACTCACTGAAGTTATCTAAAGAGGACATCCTTAGTCTAAAGATTACACACACATATAGTGGATTGGAAGATTGTCGCTCTTCTATTATTCAAGCTGAAGGCCATGAGGGAGTCAAGGCTGCTGTCACTAGAATGAAGTTATACCTTTTAAATGACAAACTTTCTTTCAAGGGTGGTGATGGCCTTTGTGGTGCTGTCTTAAAGACTTCTGCTTGGCACCAAGAACTAAACAGGTCAGTTAATGTCAAGACTTCTATTTATAAATGCACAGCAGATTATTTTCATGTTTAGCACTGAATCTTTGAAGAAAATATTTTGTAACATCAGTGTAGATCTCATAATAAGGATCTTTTTCATTGTTATTTAAAAAGTAGCAAAAAATAAATTAATCAAGGTGAAAGTTTGTGTTAAGCAGTGGTAAACTAGAAATATTAATGTGAATTGGTTGGCAATTTGACCCCAGAGAAATCACTGAGACTTGACTTGAATATAGCTATGGAATCCCAAATTCAGAGGTTATAAGTAAATAAAGAGGAGGAGGTTGCATGTTAAAATGTTTCATTGTTCAGGTATCTTCAATTGTGTCTGACTCGAAGATGCACTCATGAGATAATCTGGAACCTTTGTGGAAAGCATTTAGATGTGGTCAGTGGAGTTAGCAACAGATCTATAGACCATCTAGACAACAAAAGGAAATAAATAAGTCTGGGAAACAGATCATAAGCTAGGTACTGAGCCATTTATAGGAGAGATGAGAGACTTCAGTTATTCAGATGTCTGCTAGTGTTCTCTTTGCCAGAGCAGAATACTTTCTTGACTTGCTTTAATAAAAATTTCATTCTTCAGAATATGAAGGAACCAATAAAGATAAATCTAATTTTCAACAATTAAGATGAAACTGATTGTTAATATGGGAAAGGGAACTTTTTTTTCTTGCTGGAGTCCCTCTTTATCTATCTATCTATCTGTCTGTCTGTCTATCTATCTATCTCTCTATTCATTCATTTATTATTTATTTTTAATTCACATTGCTTTATGAATCATGTTGGGAGAGAAGAAAATAAAAACAGAAAAAAAGAAGTGAATATAGCATGTGTTGATTTACATTCAATCTCCATAGTTCTTTTTTAGGATATAGATGACATTTTTTATCCAAAGTCTATTGGGATTATCTTGGAGGAAAAGGGAACTTTGTGGAGAAATGACTATTGAGCCTTTGGGATTGAAGAAAACTAGAAACAATTGGACATGTGCCCTGGGTTTCAAAGACTTCTGATGAAGGGATAGAGAATAGTACTTGGATTTAGGACTACTTAAAACACTTAATAGGTTTGTGACCTTGAACAAATAGCTTTTCTCAGCTGAGAAATTGAGGTCCATAGATATTAAATGACTTGCCCAATATTATAGTAAGTATAAGAATAGGATTTGAATTTAGGCTCCCTAACACCAAATACAAAAATTTTTAATTTATTATGAAAACTACTTACAGCCACATTATATCATATATGCATTTGGAGTAAGATATACTCCAAATAAGATATACATTATAAGTAAGATAAAACAGTTTCCTCATCCTTAAGAGGATGTAACTACTTCAGAGGATTGTTGCCATTTTATGAGGTTTTTATAAAAGGCTTTGCAATCTTAGTGCTATATAAATGGTAGCTATTACTATTATGAAAAATTTGGGGAGATTTGGTTAGAAAATAATTCATCTGGAAGAAATTCAGTAATTTTAATTGACTACAAGTTCCATATTGGTCAGTGGTATGCTCTGGTACCACTCAAAAAGCAAATGTAGGATGTTTTAGGAGAGGCAGTGTATCCTGGAATAAAGTGCTTATATTTAATCCTTGGTCAGATTCCATCTACTGTAGAGAATTCATTTCTGGATATTTTATTTAAAGAAGAATTTCAGTAATCAGGAAAGTTTCCTAAGGTGTTGAAAGATCTCAAGTTCATGAATTTGAACCTTATAAATATTATTGGAGTATATTGAGTATGTTACCCTTGAGAATTAATTAAAAAATTAAAAATTTTATGGTTTATCCTTTGTATCAATTCCAATTCTCATCATTTCATAGAATTTAGACTAGTAAAAAAACAAAGTACTTTTTTATGAGTAATTTTGTGAAATAGACCTGTTAACATAATACATAGCTTGTATTGCTCATCTTATTAATATGGCATAGAAGATAGTGAAATTTATTCCGTGTACTTAGCTCTGATCTAAACTTAATTTGTTAAAAAACTTTTTTGTCTATTAGGAAGTTCTTCACCAAGTAATTCATATTGTCATGTTTATCAAACATTTGAATTCATTTATTTCTAATTCTTCTTTATGAAATCTTTCCAGTGATTTACTTTTTAAATATTTTAACTCATAGCACATAATTTTGATAACAGCTTTAGATGATAATTTTAGGTCTATAATTATTATTTCCTTTCCCCCTTCTATTTTTTTTCTTTCATTTATTGTGATTCTAGGACCTTTTTTTCCTTGCTCATGATTTTGTTATTATACTACTATTATAGTTTTGCAAAATAACTCCTTGGTGGCTATATTGATAAGACACTATGTCCATGAAATAATTTTGCTAATATTATTTTTCTTATATTGGACATGTATACTAAATACTTCATTATAGTTCTCTTTTTTATTTTTTTACTATAAACACATATGCATATATACATACATATTCTTATGTGCAAATATATATGTATGTGAGTATATATGTATATGTATCATACTATTTACTCATACTTGTCTTAATTTTTTTGTTTATTCTCTAGTATTTTCTAAACAATAATATCATTCACAGATCGGTATAGCTGTCCTCTTTAGTTAGCAAGTCTTTATTAATGACTTACTATTTGCTAGCTACTTTTAAAAGAGTTGGGAGTTATAAAAAAGAGAAACACTGTCTCAACTCTCAAGAAGCATGCACTTTAATGGGGAAGACAATATTGAGTTTAGAATTATATAGAGTTTGTGATATGAGTGATTGGGAGGATAATTGTACCCTCAAAAGTAATAGAAAAGCTGGGAAGATAAGAGTTTTGGGGAAAAGATAATGAGTTCTGTTTTGACATATCATATTTGAGATCTCTATAAGACGTCTAGGTCAATGTGCCCAAGAGGCCATTGGTAGTGTATAATTATAGCTCAGGAGAGAGATTAAGGACAAATATATAAACCTGAAAATTATGTGCCTAGGGATCATATCTGGACTCATGGGAGTTAATATAAACATCAAGTCCAATAGCATAGATTGAAAAGAAAAGTGGGCACAAGATAGAGCCTTGATAACTTTAGTTGCTATTATATGATGAGGTGGGAAGCCAGCTTGCAGAAGTTTTAAAAGACTATGATAAGAGAAGTGGAAGCACCGAATGTCGATGAAGTTTTCAAGGAATTTAGCCATAAAAGGGAAAAAGATATAGCACAATAGATGGCAGGGTTTTTTCTAAACGGTGAAGGAGATTTCATATGTATTGCATATTTATAAGTAGTATAGTTAAAGTTTGAAATTGAAAGGGAAAGAATAAATTGGGAGGCCATGGTATCAGGGACTTCTAAAGAGGACCTTTGCCTTGGCAATATGAATTGACTCTTAGCATGAGACAAGAATGCAGCTAGTAGTGCAAGATGACTGAATGGATGTAAGATGAGGAGGGAGAAAGGGGAGCTGTTGGTGAATGGTCTTAATTTTTTTAGTGAATTATAATATGATATCCTCAGTTTAGAAGGGAAGAGAAAAGGAAATGCTTTGAGAGGCTTTAGTAGAGACAAGAATATTTGGAATAGCTTCAATTGAGAGTGTCATAGCAAATATTTAGGGGAGGAATTGAATGTTTGCTTTGTTACAGTGAGGACTTGTTGAGATTGGATAACTTAAATTTGTAATAGTTTTATGATTTTCTCCAGTTTACTTTAGCACGTGAATAGAAGGAAATGTAGCAGATGGTTGGAGTAATCCAGGATTTGGTTTTGGCAAGCCATGGTTGAAGATAGTTCAAGGGGGAAATAGATTTTTAGCATGGAGTTGTGTTGGTTTTATGAAGGACTTAAATAAGGGAAGGGAAGCGTGTAGACAGTTTAGGGTTGTTAGCCGGGAATGAAACTGAATGATGAAGAGAATGGAGGTCACAGTGAGAATGAAGGTCACAATTCGTGGTTATAAAGCATAGGGAAAAATAGAATGATAAAAGATAGTTATTAGATAAAAGACTATCAGAATTTACAAAAAAAAAATGGAAACATTGGTTGGTTATATCAAGGTAGGAAATCAACAGGTGAATTGGTCTTATCCTTCACCATATATTCCTGCTTCTGTAAGTGCTTAAATTTCTCTTGTTTTATTGCCAGTGTTGATATCTAGAACTCTGTCAAATAGTGACAAGGAAAAGGGAAATTTTTGCTTTATTCCTGTATTTATTGAAATTTTTATATAATAAATTTTACATATTTATATTTGTTGTATTTATTTAGTATCTTGCAAATTCCAAAATTCCCCATTTTGATTTTAGAATATCTCATCATTTTGAGTTTAAAAATTGTCACAATTCTGAGATTACATTTTATGCACAGAAAATAGCTAATCATTTACAATTCATTTATGTTAGTATTTTGTACCATAGAATGCCATTTGTGTTTTTCATAGTTTTGGTGCTTTTTGTAATATTAAAAAAAAAAAAAAAACAAATCAAACCTGTGTTATGGTTTGCATTACAGGTTTCTACAAGTACTTCCTGCTTGTCCTGAAGATGAGAAGCTTCTGGCTGATATCATATGTTTTATAAATAAGTTATTGAGGGAACATAGGAATTCTCCAGTTACAGAATTTCTAGATTGGATTCTGGAAATACTCCTTAAACAGGTAAGATTTTGTATGAGATAATTTTTTGTTCTTTTAGGTTTGATGTAACCTCTAAAAATTACTGCTATTACTTGAAAATGAATAATTTATGAAATTTTGTTTAATAAATTTATTTTCTGTAGTCTAGATAATACAGACCTGGTAGTGATTTTGCTAGGTCAAAGGGTATGCATGGTTTTTTAATCCTTGGGCATAATTCTGAATTGTTCTATAGAATGGTTGACTCAGGTCACAATTCTACTAACAATGCACTAAACTCTTCATTTGGCGACATCCCCTCCCACATTTATCATTTTTTGTCCTATTAGCCAGTCTAATAGGTATGAGGAATTGTTTGTAATTGTTTTAATTTACATTTCTCCAGTCAGTGATAAATTAGAACATTCTTTCATATGGCCATAGTTTTTATTACTTCAGCTATAAACTATTCATATCTTTTGATCATATATCAATTTGGGAATGTCTTTTATTTTTATAAATTTTATTCAGTTTTCTTTATGTTTGAGAAATGAGGCCTGTGTCAGAGATACTTGCTTCAAAATTTTTTTCACAATTACTTTTGCTAACTGTATTTCTCTCTGTCTTTCTCCTTTTCCCCTACTCTGCCCTGTTTATTCAGTCTCTTCTTTCACCAGTCCCTCTTCACAAGTGTTTTGCTTCAGACTACCTCACCTCTAGTCTGCCCTCCTTTCTATTTCTGCCTCTTTTCTTCCCCATACTTCTCTTATTTTCTTCTGCTCCTGCTTTTTTATACCCAATTCAGTGTATTCATTATTCCTTTTTTGAACCAGTTCTGATGAGATCACTCACCACCATCCTCTTTTTAATCTTCCCTTCCATTATAAAAGCTTTTTCTTGCTTTTTTAATGTAAGAAATTTTGTTTCATTCTGCCTCTTCCCTTTCTCTTAATACATTCCTCTTTTACTCCTTAATTTGAATAAGTACATTCTTTAGTATTCTCTATGTACTAGTTTCCATGTTCATGATTTAGGAAGAAGCATAATGAGTTGTTTACAGTTAGGAGAAATACAAGTTTGTATCCCACCTTTGACACAATATTCCTAATAATAGTAATAGCATTTATATAGTGCTTTAAGTTTTTTAATGCATTTCACAATTATCTCATTTTTCTCTTAACAATTCTATAATAATACACCTAATAATAGAAAAATATTCTTTTTTTTTTTTACAGGTAAGGTAAATGAGATAGATAGAAATTAACTGACTGATCCAGTGTCACAAAACTAGTGTTCCTTTAAAAATGGGAATAATGAAATCTTTTGTTACCTGGGAAGCCTATGATGTGCCAAATGAGTACAAAAATGTATATGAAGTATTTTGAAGGCCTTAAAATGCTATATAAAAGTTAGTAACTATTATTAATTATAAAACTGTTTAGCATATATACATGCTGATACCTCACTGAGGTGTATATAGAATTGGACAAGAGTAGAGGAATAGAAGTTAGGGAAATAGTGCAGAGGGAGACTAGGATAGGAACTTAGGTTTCAGTTCTTATTATAAAAGATGGAATTAATACAGAGATAACAACATTTGCCCTTATAAACATTTCAACTTTAAGTATTTCAAAGTTCCTTCCAATTCTGAATTTATGACCCTGTAACCTTAAGACCCATATCCTTAGGAGCCTGCCAAAAAAACATATAAACAAAATAAACCATAAAAAACCTACCAACCTAATAAATAGCAGTTCCTAAGGAACTACTGTCCTTTCAAACTATCATGTGTGGAGAAACACAATTTTAAGAAAATCATGTTTTTTCCCCCCTTGTAGTCTGCTTTTATTTATTAAAGAGGTAATTTCCATTTAAATATAATTTAATCAAGTGATTTGGATAGTTTATATTTAAAATTATATCTTATCTACATAATAATGTTAATTTTATATCTACCATATATCTTTATACATATATACACGTGAGAAAGAAATGTAAGGAACTTGTGAGCAAATTCAATCACAAGAACAATCAGAGACAAAATATATTATAAAAATTAATTTTTAGGAAATTTTTGCCATAGTAAAATAAAATTTTATTATCACCATAATATTTTAATTTAAATTTTAAAATACAATTCCACTTAACATACTTATTTTGAATTACTTAAAGCCACTCTGAGATAATCTTGTTCCTATTGGTTTTTTTTTTTTTTTTTCCTGGTGCTTTAACTATGGTCCTAGTAGGAAACTTTATTTTCTGCCAGAGGATCAATCTAGCTAAATGCAGAGAGCTTCAGTACTGATAGTTTAGCCAATTGTTGATGAATTATTTAGACATAGCAGTTCAGGAAACAAACATAAATAACAAGATGGACTTCATTAATCTGTGGTCTCCTTTCTTCAATGTTAGTGACAGAATGGAATAAAAGGTGGTAGAAGGTGCTAAGACCAGTTTTTAGACTGCTTATAAACATTAGTTTAACTATTGATACTCTTAAATACAAAATCCTTGTTCAATGACATTCTAATTCATTTGTTACTACAGGAATTGAATCATAGCAATATTGAATTTTTCATTATAAATATAGCCAGAAGATGTTTCAATCAGATGAAAAGAATAGGTTTTCTCTGTAGAGTCAAATAAAGGTGTTAGCCAAATTGATTTTTATCATATTTCAAAGACAACATGAAATATTATTTTATGGTAGATAGTAAGAGTATAGAGCAAACTGGATCTGGAGTTAGAAAGATCTAAGTTCAAAACTAGCTTCAGATACTAGTCATGTGAATCTGGACAAGTCACAACTTCTGCCTGCCTCAGGTTCTTTATCGGTAACATGGAAATAGTAACAATATCTACCTTCTTGTGTGATTATGAGGGTAAAATGATATAATAGTTGTAAAACACTTTGTAAACATGACTTATCTTATTATTATTATTGTTATTTCTTTTATTAATAATTGTTTTGTATTTCTTATGAAGGACATGAACTTTTGTTGTTTGACATGTATAAGAATAATTGTTTTATGCATTTAGTATATTGCATAGGATGATGTATACAGAAATTCCAAGAAGAATTTAGTAAGACTCTTGAAATTGTCTCAACATATAGTATGATAGTTACTTCAGTGCGAAGATCAGCATAGGAAATAACAGTGAAAAATATGGCTCATAATTTAAGTCCAAAAGCCTTTGGGTGAGGCAAAAGCTTCACCTATTTTTTTTTTTTCCAGGAAGAGATTTGGGATATGCTGAACATGACATGATGAACCATGAATAATATAAGTGAATCCATATTCAAAGACACTGTGCCAAACCCTAAAAATTACAAAGAAAGGCAAACACATCTCCATGTATTCTAATACATGAAACAACATTTTAATAATTACTTAGAAGCAATATTTAAGATAAATGGAAAGTGTCCTTAGCAGGAAAGTGGGGAGGAAACTGGAAAAAAAATTCTCCTAGAATATAGGATTTGAGCTCAGTCTTGAAGGAAGATGAAGCCAAGAGATAGAGGATTCTAAGTTCTAAGACCTTTCTCTGCATGTCAGTAGCCAGTGAAAAGACATGGATCCAGGAGATTTAGTTTTGTGTACAAAGAACAGTAACTAAGCCTATGGAGCTATAAATTAGAGTAAGAGAAAGGGGTGAAGTGTAGGGAGAGCAGAGAGGTAGGAAGGGTTAATATTGAAAGGACTTTTAATACCAAATAGCATTTTATATTTGATCCTATAGATAATAGGGGACCGCTCCAATTTATTAAATGAAGGTTCTTTATTTCAGGAAAATAACTTAATCAGAAGACAAATTATATTTTTGACATTTAACAGAGGAAACACCTAGCTACTAATACGTGTTATTCTTGAATCAGTTTACTATATATGTCACTATATATGTCAGATCATCAAATGATTAGAAAAATCAAAACCAACACCAAATTGGAAGAAAGAATAAAAAAGGAAAAAAAAAGAAATATATGATGCTTTTAAAATAGTTCCAACCTCATGCATTTAATTAAGCTATTGTTGCAGGGGCACCTTAGCATAATAAGGGAATTGACATAGAAGAAATGATATTCTAGGTTCATGTCCTGTATTTCATGCATATAAATAGCTAAATGGATCTACAATCTCATTAAGGTGGACATTTTATCCAGTAATGATGATCACAACCTGGCTTTACCTATCCAACTTGTGTTACTCTTATGTTCTCCCATAAATTTACCAGTTCACTCAAAAAGGTGGCAGTTTTTTTTATTTTTGAAGGGATGTCTGTAGAGCACATGAACTATCCAAAGTTCTCTCTCTTGATTTTGTCACATGACCAGCCTATTTTTTCTTTTTCCCCCATCATGTTAATATCAGAGGTGCTTAATAAAAGCTTAATTGAATACTTAAATAACTCTATACCCATTTATAAACATTAGGTGAGGGATCAAAAAATATGCTCGCCAAAGATGTTCTTCATTGTCATGAAAGAGATCTGGGTACAAGTTGAATAGGACCTTCTGATATAAATTGTAGGATCATAGATTTATATTTATAAGAGACAGAGAGATTTTTCACATACTTCTGTTTGTAAGTGATGTCATGCTTGATTTATCAAGCTTCGTAACATTGTAGAATTTCCTAAAAGACATTCATACAAACTTTGATGTTTGTGCTAATGACACAAAAAACCAAGTAGGCAGAATAATGCTGTTCTTCATACTTGAGATGACCCATCAGAGTGTGTGTATGTATGTGTTTGTACACATATATGCATATGTGCATATGTACTCACACACATATATAATACATGCTGTATTATATATATTGTATATATTATACATATATATTATATATATTGCATATATTATATATATGTATATGATTAAGTTTTAATAAATGGGAATTAAGTTGGCCCCAAAATTAAATCTAAGAGCAATCTGAGTAATAGCTTCAAGAATTTCCCTAAAATAATAGCCTTTTTTTAGAATACCATTGATGGGAGACTAAATTCTCTGAAGAACTAAAATTGAAAACAATTCAGAGGACATGAAGAGACATGCTGGATTTGTGTAGATTACAGTATATTACAAGCAAGAAATTATTGAAGAGAAATAGAGTTAAGAATATTATCAAAGAAATACAAAAAGCAAAATATATATTATTATGTACATATGTATACTTATATGTATAAATATGCTACATTATAAGTATATTATGCATTATACATCAAATATTATTATTGTGTGTGTGTGTACACTGGGCTGATAACATGTTGAAGCTATAAGTACTATATTGCACAATATAATTTTTGATTTGAAAACATAATCATGTTGGTTAAAGGCACTTTCCAATAGCATTTTCACCAAATTCCTTAGATTTCTGTAGTTTTTTGTGTTCATAACTTCTTAAAATAGTATTTAGTAATGTTTTGTTTATTTTATTTTGCAAAATGTCAAGGACTTCTGTACACTTTTAGTTCATTCCCAAAGCAACTATTAGGATGTTAAGAATAATAATAAATTTGAGAACCAGTGTAGTAGAACTACAAAATGCCCAGTGGTTTTACAATTAATTAATAGACCAAGATGATACAAACAAAAGGAAGCAAATAATATACTTGGACAAGAGGAAAGCTTATGAAAATTTTATTAAAATATCTTTGTATCTTTCTGAATCATTTGGGAAGATCAAAATGAGAAGGAAGAAATTTAAAATAGCCACAGAAGTAGTACAATTAGAAGGATTGTTTCAACAATGCTACATATATATAAAAAAAAAATCCTATAAATGTTAGAGTAGCAAAAGATGACCTTAAGCGTATTTAATGGAAACATTAGAACATTACTGATTGATTGATAAAACTTGAAGAGAAATAATAAGGTAGAGGAGAGAACGGGTAACATAAATTCTTGTATTCCAAATTCCTATACATGTATTTCGAAGAGACATTAGTATATGTACACAACATATTTACCAGACTTATTTAGAATTTACCTATTTTATTTAAATCTTTATGGATGTTTATCATATTTAACAGTAACTAAACATTTTGAATCTTATAGTAGTGTATTTATAGTATTGACTGTCCAAAATTGTTCTAAATATTTTAATGTAAAAATGTTGGGTTTTTTGAGATTACATAGAATTGCAAAATAAATAATTCTAGGCTATTTTTTAAGGCTTCATTTTCACTAAGAGGTCCCTGAAAGCATTGCATCTTCTAATTCTCTTGCTCATTGATGAGTGTGAAATTGAATATGAAGAGAAAAAGTAGTGTTGTATAAAGAAAATGTGCCACGATTATTGAAATCACTATTTTTGAAGTCAGCAGTGAAAAAATAATGACTCAAGTGGATGGTTTAAATTAGGATTGAATATTAATGTTCAAAGACAAAGGCTTCAGGAATGAGTAAATGCTTGTGATCACTGAGCACCAGTTAGATTAATCTGTTTCCTCCTTTGCATTGTACCTGAGAAAAGATAATTCATTTTTTCTTAGAAGTAATACTTTTAAGATTAATTTAATCTGAATTTTAATATACAAATTTTAGTTCTGTTAAAGACTAAAATACTTCATTCTAAAAAGTGGTCTTTCTAGATATACAGCATAAACAATAGACATTTTAAAGTATAATCTCAATGGCTGTATGCCACTATGAGATTTATCTGTCTTATTTTCTTGTCCTCTTTTCCTTTTGCCTTCAATCTTTCCTGACATGAGGGTCTTTTCCAGTGAGTCCCATCTTTTCATTATATGGCCAAAATGTTTAAGCTTTATCATCAGTATTTTATTTTTCAATGAGTAGCCTGAATTAATTTTTTTAATTATTAACTGATGACCTCTTTGCTGTCCAAGGGATTCACAAAAGTCTTCCCTAGCACCATAGTTCAAAAGCATTAATTCTGTGGACCTCAGCTTACCATATAATCCAACTAATAGCCATACATTGCTACAGGAAAAAATCATGCCATTGATTATGCAGACCTTTTTCCAGTAAAGTGATGTTTTCTGTTTTTTAGTATGCTCTCCAGATTTGCCATAGCTTTGTGCCTTTTAATTTCATGACTACAGTTGTCATCTGCAGTGATCTTTGAGTTGATTCTGTTTCCATTTCTTCTCCCTCTGTTTGCTGGGAAATGCTGGGACTAGTTGTCAAAATCGTAGTTTTTTTTTTGTTTTTGTTTTTTGATGTTAAGTTTCAAGTCAGCTTTTGCAATCTCTTCTGTCACCTTCATCAAAAGCTTCTTAATTCCTCTTCACTTTCCTGCCATCAGAATACTTGGAATACATGTCAAGAAAATCCCAGAACTGAAAGGACTATCAAATGCTAAGTTCAAAACACAGCTGAGGAAAAATATACTTTACAGTGGTACTCAACTATTGGTCAAATAACTATTGTTTAAATATTTATAGTGAGGGGAAACCTACCATGGCAATCTATTTCACTTTTGAATAATTGATTATTATGAAGATTTTCTTTAACATGTTGAGATATTTCCTTGTATCCTCATTAATCAATAAACCTTACTGGTATTGGGGATACAAAGATCTCCCACTGATTTTTTTTTTCTTGTCCTTTGAGGCCAAGCAGAATTAGTCTAATCTTTCTTCCACTGTTAGCCCTTAAAATACTTGAAGATAGCTATTACATATATACAATGCCTTCTTTTCTCAAGGATAAATGCTATAATAAATCCTTATAATATATAATTTTGAAGTCTTTTATCACCCTACTTGCTCTTTTATGGATACTTACTAGATATGGGGCAAAACTGAATATAAGAAAAGAGAGTGGTCTAACGAACAGAATACAGAAAGATTAGAACCTTTCTTCTTCTCTTAGTATATTCTAAGATCATATTGGTGATCATATCAGTTCAACTTTATTCTGTCCTCAAATCCCTGTAACCCTTTTTATGTTGCAATAGGAAAATACCTTTCAAAACTCAAACCTTGTGTTACCCCAAATCATCAGCCTTCTACTGTATGCTGCTTTATATCATTGGGAGGAGTCATACCACAGTATTGATTAACTCTACTACAAATTTATGTTATCTTATCTCAAATGATTTCTCATGAATGCATCAGGTGTTTTTACTTTTGCTTGTTGATTCTCTCTTGCACTTCCCAACCTGTTTAAAAAATTCTCTTCTTTCTTCAGAACTCCTACATAATGCAGTTTTTTTTCCTAAGCAAACTACCTCTGTTCAAGAAAATAGAAGCCTGTCTTGAACTCGATTTCTCTCCAATTAGACACCTGAAATGCTGCCAATATTGTCTATCATGTTTTCGTTTCCTATCTTTCATTCCTATCTTAGAAGAAAAGGTGATCCTTCTCTTTATCGATCTAGTCTCTCTCTCTACTTGTATCCTTGATGCCATTCTTTTCTATCTCTTTTAGGAATCTGGCCTTTCTGTCATCAAAAATTATATAAATATTATTAATATTAAGTAGATATTAGAGCCAGCTTTGAAGTCAGGAAGATTAGTTTTAGCTCCTACTTCTGACACGTTTGTTTGATCTTGGACAAGTCACTAACTTCTCTGAGCTCCACACTATAAGTTTCAGAACAGGTGCAGTTGTTCATCGGGAATTCCCTATATCAATGAAATCATAGTACATTTAGCAGAAATATTAGACAGAAGCTAGAGCTTTTCCTTCTTCCATTCCCATTCTTTTCTTAAAATCATTTGGCCGGAGTTGTCCCAGTAGAATTGGAAGTGAACTAAGATCTTACAACACTGAGACCAATGTTTTTCACTATTTCACATTCATAACATATTGCTACATATTGCCTTTTAGCAATGTACAAGGGTAGCTAGGTGGTGCAGTAAATAGAATTCCAGGTTTGACGTCAAGAAGATTCAACTTTATGAGTTCAAATATGGTTTACAATACTTTCTAACAGTGTGACCCTGAGCAAGTCATTTAGCCCCTTTTGCCTCACTTGTCTGCAAAGTGAACTGGAGAAGCAAATAACAAACCATTCCAGTACCTTTGCCAAGAAAATCCTAAATGTGGCCATGGGGTTGTTGGATATGACTGAAAAATAACAGAGCAGCTATGTGCATACTTTTATCTATCTCTCAATTTAGACCAAATAAAAAAATGTGGTATGTCTCTGTATTCATTTATTCAGTTCATGATATAATATATTGAGGTTTTATAGCATGTTTAATATCTTGTTTTTATAACAATAATGTAATTAGTAGTACTTAAAAATATCAAAATATTGGTAAATCTATTAAATTGTTTAGACAATTTTAGTATTTAGTATTAGTTTCATAGAAAAGGAAGATTTTAAGCAGCATTTAAACTAAAAGCACTTGTCATAAAACTTTTAGCTATTTTGTAGTAAAAGTCTTTGTGTGTAACTCATTTTTACAAACACGAAAACTTGTTGAGTATTTAATATCACAGATGAATTATCATTTTACATGTCTTTTTCAAAATTTAAATTTTAGAATCCAAATCCACTCTTAGAGCTCCTTGGGCCATCAGAAACACAAGAGCAAGAAGAAGCAGTCGACACCCAGACCACTGTCAGACAACGATTACGAAAGGAACTGATGACTTTCTTTAATAACTTGCTACTCATATTCATGGATGTAACAGACAAGTAGGTACTATGTATAAAGATACATTCACATTTTTAGAGTTTTAGCAATAAAAAACCTTATTATCTTGAATGTTTTTTACTTAAGGGCTTATAATTTTTCAATTTGAGGAAAAATTAGTTTGTGGCTTAATATTCTATTCCATTGGTATGGTTGTTTTGGTCATATATGACAAAGAGATGGTATGAAGATAATTTGTAATATAAACTTAGGGCTAGATGAAACCTTCCAAATCCTTATTTTAGGAGACTGTTTTAGATTTTCCTAAAATGCTGAAACCTCTCTTTATACCTTAGAATCTGTGATTCTGAATATTTCATAATTGTCTTGAGCAATTAGCAATGTCACTAAAAGATATGTATTAAAATGAATATTCTTGTTTTCACTCAAGTTGTATTTGGCTTCATTGTTTCCACACATGAGCTAAACCAGGTTGAGTAACTGAGGGGACTCAAAATGTTTGGTAAGTTAGGGGTATAAATACCCCAGGCATGTGAAGACTTCCCCTGGCAGAATGGGCAGATGAGAACAGTTTGTTCCAATGGTCATGAAGGCAGCTGAAGCAGTACTGTGGAGTATGCAATTTGGTTAGATATTGAAGATGTCAGGATCATCTACTACATCTTATTAGTCATCTTGACTTTTGTTTTACCACTGGAATCTGATGACTCTGGAAGAGAGAGTGATACCACCAACTGAGTAACTCTCACTCACTTAAATCTAATAAAAAAAGACATCAAAAGACATCACTCATACTATTTTCCCATTTTTTCCATCCTTTTAGAGACATCTTCATCCCAAATGTTCATATGTATTATTTGTGACTGACTTGTGGTAGAGCCTCCCAAGCTCATTGGTCTGATCAGCCACATTCAGACATACTATATCTTGACCCTAACATAGTAATTCCATTTTTTTTTTCTGCTTTTTGCTGAGGCAGTTGAGGTTAAGTGACTTGCCCAGGGTCACAGAGCTAGGGCATAGTAATTCCATTTTGATCCTCTTTGAGAACAAAGGACAACAACTAATCACTTGGCTTCACAGTTGAATAATTACCATGAATAGTTATATGGTTATAGCAAAAGGAATAAGCTATATATTTCCTGTCATGAACTTCTGTTTTGTTTATTCAACCAGGAGTATAATGGTAGTTAGCATTATCAAATGTTTAAACAATTTGAATCCTTTTTTTCTTTCCCAGATTTGGCTCTTAAGAATTGTTGGGGGATTTTGTTTTCTATAGGAAGGAAGAAATGGTAAGGTATAGAGTATGGTGCCTTTTGTGAGAGTATAGCCTCTTTAGAACAATAAAAGTAATATGCAGTGATTAATACAAGGTGAAATGAGATGAATAAACCTTACTTAATAAATTGCATTTCATATGTATTCTTGTGTCTTGAATGTTAAATAAATTAAATCTTGTTCCTACAGTAGATTTAAAGAGCCTAGTTTCTGTGGAAATAGAAAGTATAGATAATTAGAGGCTTATGGATAGTTAAAATATTCATAGATTTCATTAGTTTGACAACTTCTGCTTCACAAATAGGTGGTTTGCCTCAGCAGTCTACCATGTGGATTAGCTAAAAAAGTTAAATGTAAAGAAGACAAAGGACTTTATTTTTATAAAGAAGACAAAAACTATGGACTATGCTTCAAGAAAGTATCTAGGCCAAAGAATAAAATTTTAGTAACCTCATGAGTGTATATTATGTTTATGCTTCTCTAAGTAGGAAGTAAAAAAAAATTAAGTACAAACTCATCTTTAACTTATAGGAAATTAAAAGGGAGTGCTAGAGAATGGAGTTTTCTTTAAAAGGACAGAAGTGCTTCAAAGAAGAAGCAAGAAAAAGTATTTGGAAACTGAAGAGAGTTCTTACCTATGTCTTGAAGGTGAACAAATATGACACAGGAGGAGGATACCTATTGAACATTGGGCCTATTTGATAATATGAGGTTCTTCATTGAGTAGATTTCATCTTTGCAGATTGCAGATTTTTGTACTCCTATGAATAGTGATGTAAATTCTTAGATACAGTCAGATGAAAGATCATCCATTAATGGTTAGATGATTGTTACAACTACTGAATGAATTAGGCAGATTCGGAAAATGAATACAACAATGTTTTGTTAGTTTTTAATTTACAATTTATAATAATTTATAGTAATTTATTTTATTTTTCCCAATTACGTGTAAAAACAATTTTTAACATTCATTTTAAAAACTTTGAATTACAGATTCTTTCCCTTCATCCCTCATCATACCCCTTTTTAATACTCCCACCCCCACTGAGAATGCAAGCAATTTGATGTTATACATGTGTAGTCATGCAAAACATTTCTATTATAGTCATGTTATGAAAGAAAACATAGTCGAAAAAACCTTCAAGAAAAATAAAGTTTAAAAAAAAAAAGGATACTTCAATTTGTATTCAGATACCATCATTTTTTCTCCTGGGTATGGATAGCATTTTTCATCAAAAGTCCTGATTGCCTTGAATCTTTATATTGCTGAGAATAGTTATGTCATTCAAGCTGATCTTCTTACAATATTGTTGTTATTTTGGATATAGTATATTTCCCTTTTCATTAGCTTATGGGATTCTTTCCAGGTTTTTCTGAGAACATCCTACTCATTATTTCTTATAGCACAATAGTATTCTAACACAGTTACATATCACAACCTATTCAGCCATTCTCCAATTGATGGACATCTCTTTAATTTCCAATTTTTTGCCCCCAGAAAAGAGGCACCACAAATAGTTCTTGTACATATAGATCCTTTTCCTTTTTGGTTTTTTATTTCTTTGGAGATAGAAACCCAATAGTAGCATTGCTAGGTCAAAGTATATGAATGGTTTTATAGGTGTTTGGACATAGTTCCAAATTACTTTACAGAATGGTTGAATTAGTTCACAATTTCACCAACGGTGCATTAATCATCCAGTGTTTTGTTCTAAAAAATTATATCTGAGCCAACAGAATTTGAAATTTTGGATCATAGCTTCATGTATAGTAATGATGGACTCTCAGAGATTGAGTATACATAATAAAAAGTTCTTAAACATGTGCTTGCTTAGTATCTTGAGAATATAATAAAGAAACCTTTAAACTAAAAATAGTAGCTATACATATCAAATGGCCTGCATAGTTCTTACAAGTCTGGTACTGTTGTGGTTATCCAAGTACAATATAGGAAGAGAAGTAATAGAAACGCTTAGTAACTCTTGGGAGATGATATTAAAAAGAGATAAAGTCCATGGTTTTAGATATCTTTATAGAAATACAAAATTTGTAAGAAATTAATAGTGAACTAGAGGACTTAATACTTAGAGGAAAATTTAACCAGGGACTTAGTGGAATATATATATAGCATTCCTGATTAGGCCATAGCTCATGAAAGATATACCTTAATCAGAAAGAACAGAATGTAAGGGTAGGAGATAGGGATTAGTAGCATAGTATATTAAGAGGATATATAGGAAATCTAGGAGCTATAGTAGAGAAACTTGATGAAGAACATTTGGATGATGATCATTGAAGGAATATGAGAAGTGATATTTTGGAGGGCATATGTTATGAGATTAACTGGAATGTATGGCATTCTGATACGGTACCATTTGGGTCCTTCCTTTATCTAGACATCTACTGTAATTTTTTCTGTCAAAAGTAGAATGGTAATTACATCTACCAAAAAATAGAGGAAGTGATGAGGGAAGAGGGAACTGCTATTGTAGATTTGATTCTAAACAACAAGAAATTATTATGATGTGGAAAGCTGCCAAAAGCAACCTGTACATTGCAGCAGGGCTTTGAGAAATTCATATTTTTGGAAAGATCTGTCTAAAAAATTTGGAAGAAAATTCAAGTGATTGAGGATGAATACAAAAAGTAGCATTTCCTCATAAGAATATTGTCAGGAGTCCTTAAATCTTTGGATCATTATTCCAAGTGAACAATCTGAGGTCAATTCTGGCCCTTGCCAGCAATTTAAAAAGAACTCACTTGGAAGGTTGCTTCCCATATTAATTGACTTATCTTGTAAATGTTAATTGTTTCTTGCTTTTTTTTTTTTCTTTTTTACTTTTGCCTCTAAAAGGAGCTGAGAAAAATCTCCTTTTTTTCCTCAATAGTAACTTCATAGTTAAGTGTATACCTCGGGCCAAGCCACCTCACAGCACCTGGTATCATAGCTAAGACCACCTTGTTGACTGACTTTGAATAAATTAGAATATATTCCAATTTCATACTCTTATGCTCCTTAACCAGTTATTATTCTCAAAGATCTCAAAGTATAGATAGGGAGGTGGAAGTAATAGCATTATTTTATCCAACAATCATTATACTGAAATTCTCCCAAAAGGAGAACATCACCAGAGATTGAATATTTTTCTTGTGAAAAAGAGAGAGAGGTGTAAAGTTTCTCTAAAGCAGGAGAAGGAGGGGGAAAGGGAAGAGGAGGAGAATAAAGAAGAATTTGAAGAGCTTTCATTATTTTCCCAATTTGGATACAGACTTGGAGGTCTGAAGTATGTCATTCTTCATTGTCCCATCCATCTCAGATTGGTGGTAAAGAATATCCTTTAATAAATCTCTTTTGAAGATGTATAAATTTTGTTCTTGGATTTTTTTTCTTTTATCCTTCCCTGATATAAACCACAGGTTATCATATAATCATAGTAACATAGATTTAGTTCTGACAGAAGTAGAGGCCATTATTCCAATTCCTTTAGTTGACAGATCGAAGAACTGAAACTCAGACAAGTAAAGTGATTTCCCCAGAGTCAGTAGTAAAGCATCTGTATGTGCCTGGCACTATTCTAAGCACTGGGGATATGTAGAAAGATAAGACAGATGCTTCCTTTAAGGAATTCACAACCCAATGGGAGAGACAATTTACAAACAAATCGTATATAGATAGGATAAATAGGAAATAAACAGAATGAAGGTACTAGAATCAAGAAGTGTCAGGAAGAGTTTCCTGTAACTCTTGTTGGGATTTAAGTTGGAACAAAAGTCAGGGTATCCAGGAGAATGAAATATGGAAGAAGAGCATTCTAGGCTTGGACAGAGCCTGTGAAAATGCCTGAAATTGAAGGATAGTGTCTTGCATGAGGAATAGCCAGGGAGCCAGTATTATTGTATTGAAGAATTTTGGGATTGAAAAGAAAGGAAGGGAAGGTATAAAAAGACTAGAAAAGTGGGGGAGAGGAGATAGGTTATGAAGGGCTTTGAACACCAAATTGAGAAAATGCAATTTTATAATTAATCCTAGAAGTGATAGAGTGATAGGGAGTGAGCTTTAGGAAAATTACTTGTGACTGAATAGAAGATAGACCAGAGGACAGACTTAAAAGAAAAATTAAGTAGGCTATTGCAATTTAAACAGGAAGAGTTCAGGATCTGCATGGATAAGGATGATGGCAGAATTAGAAAAAAGAAGAGAATATATTAGAGAGATGTTGTAAATGTGAAATCAACAGATATTGACAACAGATTGGATGTATGGGAAGGGGAGGATTAGAGTGTGAGGACTTGAGGATGACATCCTCAGTGATTCCAAAATTAATTCAAAATTTTCATGTCTAAAATTGCATTAAACATCATCATCTGCTACAGCCATAGACTGAAAGAGGGGGTTGAAATAAGGGTAGGAACAATAGAATTGGTAGGCTGATGACTTGGTATTTAGTTTGTTTATTTTTCCTGTAAAATTTGCTTTGTAGTGATTTCTTTAATTTTCTTCTTCCTGAACTGTTGATTTTAATTGTTTTTAATATTTGGGGTAGTTGAGGAAGAATTCCATTCTTGGTTACTTTTTACTTACTCTGCCATCTATTTAGTAGTTTTCAACTTCCAGCAATTTTTTGTACTGGTAGACTGCTCATAATGGTATTAACTTTTACTAAAGCACTATTTAAAATTTTGTTTTTCTAGGAGGATATCACCGTATGTTCAAGTAAATATCTCTATATAAATCACTATATATTTAAACCAAATAGAAAATAATTTTTAAAATAAATAGCATGATTTGGAGGGGCTTTTTTAATCTTCTAAAGTTCAAGTTTTTAAAGTCTAAGGCATGATTATTGGTTTATCCTTACTTTATTTAGTAGTTACACTGATTACTATTTTTTCCAATATAATTTTTTTAAGCTAGATGTTCTATCCTCTTTAGTTTACTATTTTACTTAAGGATATTTGTTTTATGAAAGGAATATTTTCTGACATCTTTTATACTTATATGATAACAATAAGTAACAAGTCATTTTATATAGTTAATAAAATGGCCCATTAAATTGACTTACATATGTGCTATAATTGATTTTTTTCCTCCTCTTATATACATAGGAAGTCTTTGGAACTTATTTATGTTTTCAAGACACATCTGGCTCTGAAATTGCTACAATGCCTGAGAGTAACAGATGCACCTCATTTTTATGGACTACCCTCCTTGGAAAAAACATTACAAGTAATGGTTCATATCACAGCAGTCCCAGGGTGGAGTTCTCATTCTACTGTAACTGAGCCATTCTCTGTTTGTACAAAATACTTGTCAGGCCTTCTTGAGGTAGATATATTTTCTATTGCTGTCATAATTATTGTTTGGTATCATTAAATCTATTTTTGATATTTGTTGCAGGTTTTTTAATTTATGAAAACATTCACAATAGCTACATTTATGGGGCAGGTAGGTAGTGCAGTAAATGGATTCTGGTTTTGAAGTCAGGAAGACCTGAGTTTAAATTTATCCTTAGACACTTAACACTTACTTGCTGTGTACCTCAGGACAAATTACCTAAATTCAGTTGTCTAGCCAAAACAAAACAAAATAATAGCCACATATGTGTGATAGTTTTTCTAATATCTCGTAAACATGTTGGAACTAAGACTTTGAATTTAGTTTTCCCATTTAGAATTGCATATTAGTTACGAATGAGAATAAGAACAAACATCAATAATAATCTAACCTAGTTTAATCAACACATATAGAAATAGTCTATATCTTCTCTATTTAAAAAAAACCCTTAAATTTAGGGGTCTTTTACTAATTTTTAATATAATATTTAATGAACAATTAGTTGACTTTTTAAATAAGTAATAATATAAATATTGACAATTGAATAGATGTTCAACCTTTAGCTTAACATAACAGAATATGACTTCAAATGAAGGAGAAAGAAGAATTTGACCATTGCCTTGGTTTTAAGTTTGTATTATGTTGTTATATGAGTTTTCATTTAAAGTACAGCCTGCAATATTTTTCCTTTAAACTTAATAATGTTTTTGTTATTTCTTCAATACATCAAAAATGTTCTATTTTTTTTTCCAGACTCTTTTTAGTATCTGACAAACCAACCTTTTTTTACCCTGTGTGAATCAACATAGTCCCCAAAACAGTTTGACTAGAATAGATTTTAGTTTTGATTGAATAGTCAGAAATACTTAAAGAAGAACATTAAAAATAAATAGAAGAATTTCCAAGCCATTTGGGGATTTAATTTCAAGTTCAAATGTATTTCTTATTAAGATATATTCCAAATTCATTGAGATAATTTCTGACAGAAATGGAGATACCAAGTTGATAGGTACTCTGAATAGAGGGAAAAAAATGTCATCTTGTTACTTAGAGTCTTAAATGTGATATGCTGTGATTATAGGATATTCAGCACAGCATTTCAAATGAAAAGTGATTGTGACAGAGTTCTGAGGAATCTGGTGGGATTAGTTACAGTCAAAAGGCCCTATATGTCTTTTTAAAACAGGAGAATTCACATATTGCACTTTAAAGTTTATACAGGGCTTTTCCTCATAAAAAATCATTTAAGGAATGTACTATAAGTATATCCTGATTTTAGAGATGGGGAGACTGGTCTTGTTATAAGTTAAATGTTTTTCCAAAGATCACACATAGTTATAAGTATTGACACATTAATGTGGACAGTTGGATTTAATCTTCTTTATCTGGTTTACCAGCAGCCTTGCTTCCTTTGTAATCTTTAACATTTTACTTTAACTTTTCCAGTTCTTAGTCGCTCATCAGGAAAATAAAAAGATTGGACTAGATAGTGCTGGGTGTCACAGAGGATACTGTGTTAGGTAGATCTGAGTTCAAATTTAGCCTCAGTACACGTACTGGCTGTGTTACCTGGAGCTGTGTTACTCTGTGTCATAGTTCCATCTATAAAACAGAGATAATAATAACATCTACTTCTCAGGATTTTTGTGAGAATAAAATAAGATATTTGGAAAGTGCTTTGAAATCCTTAAAGCTATAAGGACCATTTAATATTATTATTACATAATCTCCAAGATCTCCTCAAACTCTAAAATCTTTGTCTCCATGATATGTCCAGGGACACAGAACTAGGATTGTTCTAGCTTTTTTTTAAACATATCTCTTGCTTTCCAATCCAGTCCTTTTTGGACCTCTTTACCTTGCTAAAAATTATAATAATAGGTTATGTTTATATGTTACTTTACATTTGGCAAAACACCTTCTTTACAACACCATTATGATGTGGGTAATACAAGTATTATTTGATCAGGTGAGGAGGACTGCCAGGGAGAAGTCACTTACTCAAAATCATAAGGCTAGTAAGTGGAGAAGCCAACATTTGAAACTTTGTCTCCTGACTTAAGTCCAATATTCTTTCAACCTCATGTCATTTTCAAATGACATTTAATATATATCCAATTAAATTTAAATAACTAATTGATGTTACATTATTTTAATTTAAGTGAGAATCAAATTGTGGGTATGAAAGTTCAACAGTGTGACAAGTATATTTTAAATCACGTCATTAATTTTGCTAAGATTCTGTTAGAGGAGGACACCATACATCTTGTATCCAAAATCTAAAGAAAAAATATATTTCAAAGAATGTTCTTTTTTTATGTGGTCAGGATTTAGTTCATTGACATCAGTAGAATTTTCTTTTCTTCTTTTATGATACTCTTAGTAAAGCTACTATGCAATTGTTTTATATTTGATTTTCAGGTCATTTCTTCCTTCTATGTGGAACGAGGAGGAACTGCTATGTCCTTCATGGGAAAGGGTGTCACGAAGAGCACAGTTCTTTGCTTGTTACATTTGTCCCATGAGATGATGAATCAGGCCAAAATCTTGGTGAGAAACCTCAAAGCTGCTCTTGACTTGTCATCTGTATAGTTAGTTTAAAAAACAAAATGCTGTTAAGAGTACTGGTAGTTGGTTCTTAAATGAAAACAAGTCTCTTTTCCCTTTTATAAAGCAAAGTGATATTCAGTTAAGATATCATTTAGAATTTTGAGATGCTTAAATTAATATGAGTTTCATTTAAATTGTATTTTTGAAAAGTAATAACTGCATTCAATAGAATAACTCAGCTTTAAGTAATCATATTTGGAAAAAATATGCTTATAATTTTAATTAGAAATTTCAGTGCCTGGATTTTAGAAATGTTTTATTTAAATAACTTTTTAAAAGCATTGCAGAATATTGTTTATTGCCTTTTGGTTATTTTTAAAAGTAGAATTATTCTACATTCTATTTACTTCAATGTTTGATACATTCAACATAAATTTTTCTTTCTTTAATGTAGGATTGGATTTCACTGTGGTCCTTGCCTTATGACAGTAACAATCTTAATCAACAGGGACTGGCTTGGTTGATTCCATTGTGGGTTGATAGGGATCCAGAGGTCAGTATAAAATTGGTATCTCAACTTTTATGTTATTGTTAATTATGTGTGAAGGTATAAAATAAAAACATTTCAAATGCAGAAACATGTCAGTGGCTTTTCTTAAATATATATATATGTATATAACATGCACATATGTACTTATATACTCACATATATACACATGCATTATATATATTTATTTGTTTATACACACACATACCTATATGTATACACATACATATATTAAGCTAAAAAGATGGAAATTCCAACATGTAACCTATTTTATAGCATTCCTTACTTATGATAAACCTTTTCTCCATTTGGAGACTCACCCTTTCCTGAAGTTAATGTCATTCTATTCCTATCACTGCTTTTCAGGACTTGCTTCTCAGCTTTACTATTCTGTGAGACTATCTTCCCTCCTAGTTCTTTTCCCAGAATATTTCTTCCTACTGCCTTCTCCTTCCTAGGATGTCTGTTCCTGCTGCTCTGGTTTGTGTAGGAGTCCTAGTCTGTGTTGGAGGGGTTATAGGAAGACTGGCATACCAATCCTCTGTTGATGAAGTTGTGAATTATTCCAGCCTTTCTGAAAAACATCTGGGAATTGTGAGAAAAAAGTGACTAAAATATCAATTTGTTCCAGAGATATCTGTTCTGCTTTGACCTTCAGAAGGTAAAAGATAGAAAGAAAGTTTCCATAAATATTATCCATAAAATTATTCCATAAAAATTATTCACAGTAAAAAGTGCTGACTAAAAAGGGAATTGATAAGCAAATTGTAATAAATAAATGTGAAGGAATATTATTGCATATTATGAAAGGAAATAAAAGAAACATAGGAAAACATATGATTTGATGTAGAGATGCCAAGCAAGGAAAACAGCATGCACAATGACAGCAATGTAAATGAAAAGAAACAGTAAAACAGAGCATCTGTGAAATCATAAAATCCCAAAATGTAAAAGCCTTGGCTCTTGAAGAAAGTTGAGAAAATTTATCTCCCCTTCACTAGGAATGTTGCATATACTGTTTAATATATTTGATGAGTCAGCTACTTTTACTGAATTTTATTATTATTATTTTAAAAATCTTTGTCACAAGGGAAGGCTCATTTGGTAGGGAAAATGAGAGAGATGCATAATCATATTTCAATGTGATATAAAAATGAAAGAATAAGATTTTTTTTTCAATTTTAGAAAAGATAATATCTAAATTTAAAAATCAAAGCATCTAAATTATATTTGTAAATTTTCATTAAAATATCTTGTACAGTTTTTAATAATGCAAATTTTCTTTCAACATTATTTGGGGATATGATGTTTATCACAAGATATTTTATGGTGTAACATTATAATTGATCACTTTTAACATTATTTCATTGTGAAAACTTATACCTTCATTCATTGGAAGCTAGTATTTGTTATTATTGGTGCAGAAGCTTTTCAGTTTCATGTAATTGATGTTTTCTGTTTTATCTTTTGAAACTTCTTATAGTCTTTGCTTAAGAGTTCCACCCAGCCCCCATAACTCTGAAAGGTATCTCCATCCATTTTCCTACATTTTTTTTAGTGATATGAATGTTTATATTTGGGCAATAAATCCATTTGAAGTGATTGTGGTATAAGGTGTAAGATGCTGGTCTAAATCTGTTTTTTGCTAAACTTCTTTCCATTTTTCCCTAGTACTTTTTATTAAATAGGTAGTCTTTCACTCAAGTAGTTTATATTCCTTGGTTTATCAAACATCAGGTAATTGAATTTGATTATTTCTAATTCTTGGTTATCTGTTATATTTTACTGCTCTACTTCATATGTTTTAATATGGTTATTTCCCCATCATACTTATTTGTTTTCTTATTTCCCTTGAAATTCAAGCAATCCCTTCTTGCTTGAAATGAATTTTGTAATTGGTAGTTTAAGTATTGTAGTGCATCTATAAATTATTTATAATGTCATTTTATTATATTGGCATAGCCTAACTGTGAGCAACAACTTTTCCTTCAGTTTTCCAAATTATAATCATATGAGCCTTGAATATATTGTGTTAAGATTAGCTCCCAAATATTGAATGCATTTTGTAATAATTTTGAATGGTATTTTCTTTTCTATTATTCCTTGTTTGTTTTTGTTATTGTAAAGAAATACTGTTTTGGGGCTTGCTTTTATGTCTTTTATTTTACTGAATCTTTTAGTTGTTGCTATTTGATTCTTTGTTCATTATCAATGTCCTGATTGAAACTTAATGAAAGGGGAAACTAAGGCAATTCTCTTAGAAGATAATATTAATAGGAATCCTGCTGCTTCTCAATAAAGAGGTCAGTGGCTTCCTTCCATTTATTCTAAAGACTGAGCAGAAGAATAGGTTTTAGAGAGGACAGAACAAAGATCAGAACAGGGTTGAAGATATGGGACTGAGCACAACTGGTTACAAAGTTGAAGCATAAGAAACGATTGTTTGGAAGTTTGGTAATAGGCCTAGGAATGAACCTACCCCCACATTCTCTTATTTCATGAGACTAAGATGTGCTCATTATTTGAGTACAGCTGTAATGTTTAGAGATCATGGATCAGATATTTTTGGACAGTAGACCAGATATCCTTAAAGGATAACTTGGTGGTGTAAAGATGTTAGACTCATCTCTTTTGTTTTCACCCACATCCATTATGATCAATTGAATACCTTGAGGCAAGAAATAATTAGCAAGAGAACTGGATTTTTAAGTTTATTCCCATTACGGACCAACTGAATAAAGACAAAGAACCATGACTTAAGAAATTACTGGAGAAAATCAATTAATGATAAAATAGCATCAATAAAAAATAAGGATCAATATAAATCTTCTCACTAGGGTCATTTTTATAAAGTGTTATGTCATTGTCCATTAGGAAAGTTTTGTCTTTTTATATTTGTGATTTTAATTTCTTTGGGTTGTTTTTACTAATATTGATAGCATTTCTAAAATGATATCCTATAATAGTGGTGAAATTTATTTATTTATATAATCACATAGTTTGGGACTTTTAAATAATTATGAGCTGTGTTAATTATTTTCAAGGATATTGAAGCATTCTTAAAAATGCCAGAGTACCCTTAAAATTGTGACTTGTAGCATGAGTTTCTTTTCTATACTTTTCTTTCTTGCTTCATTTTCTTAGGTGCTATTCAATATAATATGTACTGATGTGGTGAAGACTAACTCATTTGCACTAAATAGGTTAAGAATACATATTGCTCACTGTCCCTGTGGATACCTTAAAAAGCAGAAGTAGACTCCTTTATGATTATTGTAAAAATATCAATCATCAGTCAGTTTGTGAAAGATATTTTTATTTATTTTTGTCTAGGTATCAACTAAAAAACTATTAGAAATAATCCACAATTTGCAGGATACAAAATAAATCCACATCAGCATTTTTATACATCACTAACAAAATCCAACAAGAGATACAAAGAGAAATTCCATTTATTTTTGTCTAGGTAGCCAGAAACCTAGTAATCATTTAGAATTATATATTCTTATATATATTTAAACAATGATTGCATTTACATAGATTATTTTCAGTTAGTTAGTAGACATTTATTAAGTGCCTTCTAACTTCCAAGCACAAAGTGCTAAGTTTTGGGGATATAGTTACAAAAAACCAAAAAAGACAAGTTTATCCTCAAGGAGCTTACAGTCTAATTCAGCAAGATAACACAAAAGCAAATTGAAAGGGAAGGAGTAATCTGCCTGAAGACATTATAAAGAAGTACTAAAATAAAGTACTAAAAGGAACTAAAGTTCCCATCCATATGGGAACTGCATAGATGCCAACTATGTAACTACCTTAAATGGAGGTTTTTAGAGAAACTCTTCGCTTTGCCTTCCACTTAGAAGGGTTCCAAGAGTAGATGGTAGTGATGAGGTATGAATATCAAGACTGAAATGGTCTTGCAGGATGATAAGTTCCTTAAAGAGATAGTGGTTAAAAGGATCCTAATGAGCAGCTTTTAATTATTAGAATACGTTCTGTTTGAAGTATCCTAAAACCTGTAGAAATGAGTAAAAAGGTGATTTTTTAGTTTAACATATTTTTATTTTATTAACTAGGTGAGGTTCACTTCCCTGGCAATTGGAGCAAGTCTAACCTCTGATAAAGATGGATGCATTGCCTTAGCCGAGAGTTGTCAAAATATTTCTGGTGGACTTTGGGCCATGGTGATTAACATTCTTCTGGATCATTCAGAATGTAGTATGGTTCGCAGAGAGGTATATCACCTATTTTATTCATTTGAAATTTTATTAATTCAATAATTTAATTTCATATACAACTCACAAAAGTAGAAATTTTTGACTTTTTATTTTTGAAATATTTAAAATTTGGTCATAGAGGGTATAATTCTTGGTGCTTTATACATTATGTAGTTCACAATGGGTGTAACATTTTCTGATACTGAAATAACTGCTATTTGATTTGTATTAGAGACTACTGATCCCTGATGGATCACTGCCTTATTGTGGTGGAGATGCTTGTGTAGCTAAATGAAACTGACCTATACTATGCAGGGTTACCCAAGATGGACAAGTCAGAGTGAGAATTCTGACCAAAGGGGATCCACTAGAGAAGAAAATGGCAAATCACTCTAGTATCTTTGTCAGGAAATCCCCATGGATGAAGAGATTAGGCTAGAGGAAATGATGGAATTCCGGGTGAGCTATTTTAAATCCTAAAAGATAATGCATTATAGTGATATACTCAATATGCCAGTAAATTTAGAAAATACAACAGTGGCCACTGGAAAAAGATTAGGCCTGGGACATACCCTGATCTTTTTCATACCCTGATGAAATGCAACGTCAAGGAATGTTTAAATTACTGAACAGTTGTGTCCATTTTACATATCAAGGAATAAAGAGATGACATAGATCTTACATTCCAGGATCCTATGAAATATTGATATTTGCAGCATTAGATCATCCTATTGTCATCAGACACATTCATAGCTGAGTTTCATTTTGGCTTTGCCCTAGTCACTTCATTAGTACCAGAGATAATTGTAGTTAATCTCCAATCTTTTCCAATAGCACATGGGACACCACCTGACCTGAGGGGTTCATCTTCTGATGTCATCTCTTTGGCTGAATGTGGTCAAATTGGAGAAGGAAAGATTAAATATTGACATATTAGGTATCAGTGAATTCAAATGGATAGGAATGAGTGAATTTAATTCAGGTGATTATTACATATTCTACTGTGGGCAATAATCCCTTAAAAGAAATGGAGTAGCCCTCATAGTTAATAAAGGATGAAAAAAAGTCCTGAGGTATAATCTGAAAAATGATAATGTTATCTCTTTGATTCCAAGACAAAGTGTTATACATCACGGAAATACAGGTCCGTACTCCAGCCACTGATAACAAAGAGACCAAAATTGATCAGTTCAATGAAAACATGTAGCATCTTTGAGAAATCATATCCCTCAAAAAAACCACATTCATGATAGGGGATTAGAATGCTAAAACAGCAGTTAATTGGTATAACAAGACTTGGAGAACCAAATGAAGGATAGGTGAGACTAATAGAATTTTGTCAAGATAGCTCTCTGGTAATAGGAAACTTTTTTTTTCTACAATCCAAAAGGCAGTTTAGCACATGGACATCACCATATGGTTAATGAAAGACTGATCACATACTTTGCAGCCAAAGTTGGGTAAACTTGTATATAGTCCATTAAAACAAGATTTGGAGTTAACTGTGACTCAGATCATGAATTTCTTATTGCAAAATTCAGACAAATTAAAGAAAATAGGGAAAACCCATCAGACCATAGAGATATGACCTAAATAGCATCTCTTATAAATATGAAGTGAAAGTGATGAATAGATTTAAGGGATTAGATCTGGTAGATAGAGTACCTGGAGAACTAGGGACAGAACTTTTCAATATTGTTCAGAAGGCAGCAACAAAAGACATCCCAAAGAAAAAGAAGAGCAAGAAAGCAAAATGGTTATCTGATGCAGCTTCACATATAGCTGAGGAAAGAAGGAAAGTGAAAGGAGAATGGGAAATACACACACACATACACACACACACACACACACACACACACACACACACACACACACACTTAACTGAATGCAAAATTCCAGAGGATAGCAAGAAGAAAGGTTTTCTTAAATGTTCAGTGAAAAGAAATAGAAAGCAATGGAAAGACAAAGGCAGATCTTCTTAAGAAAATTAGAGATGTCAAGGAAAATTTTCATGCAAAAATGGACACTTTTAAAAACATAAATGGTTGGGCCTAACAGAAACACAAGAAATTAAGATGAGGTGGCATATATATGTATAAATATGTATGTATATCTTAATCTTAAGTTCTTAATATCACTGATAGCCATGGTGCTGTAGTTACTGATCTAGAGCCAGGCATCTTAGAGAATGAAGTCAAATGGGTCTTAAGAAGCTTTACTAACAATAAGGCTAGGGAAAGTGATGGAATTCCTTTTGAACTGTTATAAACTCTAAAAGATAATGAATTATAGTGCTATACTCAATATGCCTGCAAATTTGGAAAACACAACAGTGGCCACCAAATTGAAAAAGATCACTGTATGTCCCAGGCCTAAAAAAAAAAGTACCAAAGAATGTTTAAATTACTGAACAGTTGTGTCCATTTCACATGCAGCAAATTTATGCTTAAGATTCTTTAAGTGAGGCTTCAGCAATACATGAACCAAGAATTACCAGATTAGCAGGGTGTTTTTCAGTCAGAGAAACTAGAAACCAAATTACCAAAATTCACTGGATTATGGAGAAGGCAAAGGAAGAGGAATTGAGGCCTCTTGATGAGGATGATAGAAAAGAGTATAAAAGCTGATTTGAAGCTTAACAAAAAAAACCTAAGGTTTTAGGAACTGCTCTCATTGTTTCCTGGCAGATAGCGGGGCTAGAAATGGAAGCAGTGCCAGATTTTAGATTTGTGGGCTCAAAAATCATTGAAAACAGCAACTACAGCTATGAAATTAAAATTCACTTGCTCCTTGGAAGGGAAGCTATGGTAAATTTGGACAGCATACTGAAAAATAGAGACATCACCTTGATGACAAAGATACCTGTAGTCAAAGCTGTGGTTTTCCCAGTAGCAATGTATGGCTGTAAGAGTTGGACTATAAAGAAAAGTGAACTCTACAAAATAAACACTGAATTGTAGCGCTATTGAAGACTTTTGAGAGTCTTTTGGACAGCAAAATCAAATACAGAATATACATTGGAAGGTCAAATATTGAAGCTGAAGCTTAAATATTTTGGCTACATAATGAGAAGACAGGAAGGTAAGAGGAAGCAGGAATGTCAGAGGTTGAAATGGATAGACAGAGTCATGGAAACAAGGAACTTGGACAGATTTTGAGACATTGTGAAGGATAGAGTGGCCTGCTTTGCTGTTATGGGATCACAAATATTGTATGACTGAAGCAAGTGACAACTGAAGATTAAGTTGATACATACTCAGTATTTACATTAATTAGTCTCTAAAACATGATGTCTACTAATATAGATCCATCTCAGTTTTGGGGGAATAACATATAATCATATATCTTTGAAGATTTTATATTCTTTGAAAAAGACAGGGGCAGCTAGGTAGCACAGTGTATAGAGCACCAGCCCTGAAGTCAGGAAGACCTGAGTTCAAATCTGGTTTCAGACATTTAACATTCCCTAGCTGTGTGACCCTGGGCAAGTCACTTAACCTCAATTGTCTCAGCAAAAAGCAAAAAAAAAAAAAGATAATTTTTTTGTAAAAAGTGCTTTATTGGGATTTTATTTTTACATTTTCTAGATTTTTTTTTTGCCTATATTTGTCTGCCTTTTTCTTCTCAGAGAGTCATTCTTTTTAATTAAAATTTTTTTTTAATTGGGAAAAGATGAAAAGAAAATCAGTAAAATCAAATCTGTGTTTCTAGTTTTTTGCTACAACAAAAAACATTGCTATAAATATTTTGGTGTCTTTGGAGACTTTCTTTTTTTATCACTGATCTCCTTGAGGTATATACCTTGAGGTATTTGAGTAAAATCTCTGTCAAAATGGTTTAACAAAACTATATAATTATACAAATTCTATTCAACACTAGCAGTGGGTCAGGTATATTTAAATCAAATTTAGGATTGTTTGATGCTTCTTTACCCCCTATTTTATGTAAAAAAAAAAAGGATTTTTTTTTTTGTTACTTAACCATTGTGTACTGTTTAATAAAATGATCTTTTTCATGCATTCATGGTTTTAGGCTTATTAGTCCAATGCCTTCACTTTACTGCTGATAAAACCAAGAGGTTAAGTGATTTGATGAACTACTATGGATCACATAAATAATTACTGTCAGGATCCAGACAAGAGAGCAGTTTTCTTGATTCTTAGTCCAATGAGTTTTCTCTCCACCAGGCTACCTTGTTGTAACTTATGTTTGTTTAAAAGTCTAGAGTAAAAACTATTGGTAATTTTTAAAAACTAATGCAGATTTCTTCCCTCTGTTTATTGTTTTCAATATGTTCTTTATTTATCTTGTTTGTCTATAGTTATTTACGTGTTATCTTTTTAGACACTCTGAGCTCCTTGAGAACAGGGACTATTTTTGCCTTTCTTTGTGTCCCCAGTTGACTCAGTGCCTGACACATGTTGTTGTTATTCAGTTCTATCTAATTTTTCATAAAATGGTATGAAGTTTTCTTGATAAAAATACTGGAGTAGTTTTCTATTTCCTTCTCCAGTGGATTAAGGTAAACACATTAAGTGACATGTTCAGGGTCACAGAGCTAATCAATATTTCAGGCTGGATTTGAACTCAAGTCTTCCTGACTTTAGGAACAGAAGTCACCTAAATGCCTAGCTGTCTCTGTCTGACATTCAGTAGGAACTTAATAAATACTAGTTAATTGACTGATTAGCTATAGACATAAATATAGTTGGGATCGCAGAATCATCACAGGATCGAAAACTGAAGCCTTAGAGATCACTGATCATCTTATTACATAGTTGACAACACTCAGGCTTTGAAAAGTTAGTTAATTGGCTTGTCCAAGCTCACATAGGAGCTGGTATTTGAATCTAAGATGTCTGATCCCAAATTGAGCAGTACTCTTTCCACTACACCAAGTTACTTCCCCATATAGAAAATGTCAGCTCATATTCAAAGCCATTTCTTCTGATTCTAAATCTAGCTAATAATTCTTCTAAAACCAGGCATATTTCACTAAATTCCATTAAAGAGAAGATTCCATTCCTCTTGTAGATCTGGTTAGTTTTTAGAAATTTTGTCTATTCTGGACTTTCTCTTTCCCTTCCCTCCCTCCCTCCGGCCCTTTCTTCCTTCCTTTCCTTCCCTTCCTTCCCTTCCTTCCCTTCCTTCCTTTCCTTCCCTTCCTTCCCTTCCTTCCCTTCCTTCCCTTCCTTCCTTCCCTT